>CACVKI010139812.1:0-17479 GCA_902732785.1 Trichogramma evanescens | reverse complement strand
TTTTTTCCTTGACTCAATGGTTTTCGAGATAAAAAATAGAGAGGCTTAAATACGCGTCGCGTGGTTTTTGCAGCCATACGGCACTTTACATCACCTGAAAATGGTCTTATCACATGTTTTTTTAAAGTAGAGCTCAAAACCTTTCATTTGGTTCATTGTAGACCTCAGTCGGCCACACGATGCGAATTTTATTAAAAGTTGAAGAATGCAAAAAGTTGACCCACGGGGTGTTAGCGGCCATAGGGGGTGGGGGGTTTAGTTTCGGGGAAAAGGCCACGTGAATTTCGAAAGCCCTTGACTTTACGAAAATTTTAAGCCCTCGATCGATATTCTAGGTGGCTCCCAATTTTGGACTCGTCGGTGGGCCAGTTGACGTGGAATGTCACATATATATATATATAAAATTTGTATAGAACCCTGCCGATATTAACACTCTCCTTCCCTTTCAACATGCTTAGGTTCTGCGTCTTATTTCTGATGCGAAATTGGAGAAGCCCTTGGCGCGCTGCAAGGGCCCGACCGAGCAGTTTTTGATGCCAGCTCTCAGAAGACATCAGTAACACGAAGAAATTTTGAGTTCCATCGGCTGCATGGAAGCGCCCACGGTATAATTAGCAGATAAAATAGCTGCGCGAGTCTTTGAAGATATACTCGATGGCCTGCATCTTAATTACCGACTTTTTCGATTCAGGGCTTGGGAAAAAATAGCTCGTTGACGAGTTGAAATATAAAAATAAAAATACTCACGAAGACAGCATCTTTTAGTATATTATTAATTTGCCACGCGAACTCGATGGAATTTTCTGATAGCTTTTGTAAAATGTACGAGAAAAGTGTACTTACGAGAAAGCAAGAAAAATTTTATAGGCCACCAAGAGCTGTATACATGCTTACGATCAACAGCGTCAGCCGTTGCAAATATGTACTGCACTTTAATGAGTAAAGCTATTTTCCGCCGTTCCGTCGTTAAAATAGCCACCTATTTGTGCTGCACTGTCGATTATGCACAAACAGTACACGTACGCCGTTTGGAATAATAATGCGGGGGTGAAATTAACCAAAGCACAACACACAGATTTGAATGTTTATATACATCAAATCGTATTGGATCTTTATTATAATGTTTTTTTTCGAAGTTCGTATGAATGACATTGTATTAAAAATGCTGATGACGAGTACATCGCTCCCACGCGCACATTTATACACGTACAACATACGATCAAAATCTGGTTTTTTTTCTTCTTTCCATTTTCTTTACAACAGCAAACATACAGCAAAATGATAATTTTTCCACAAAAACGATCAAATCAATCGATCGTACGCAAATTCATACATGACAGTCAATACGGAGCGAAATTCATTCTAATAAAGCTGCACGCTTGGCTCGTTCTGTCAGACATATGTTCCGCTCCACGCGACAGAGTTAACAAATAATATTATCCTACATGGATATTATCCTCTCTGGCTCGAGTCAACTCGATTCAAATGCATGTGCGCGTACATATAGATACGGTTTTATTATCCGATACATGCCATTTATGCATCTGCTGTCCATTTGCGCGTACTTGGCGCATTATATGCTGGGCGAAAAATTATTATAACAATCATCTAAATGTGCAACGATCCGCATTATGTATAATGTACGTTACGATCTGTTCTGTGTATGTGTGCGTGTGGGTGTATATAATGAGTATACAACACGTCAGTGTCACGTGATTATTGCAATAAAACCGATTTATTTATCCTTACCATAATGATTAACTTATTTCTCAATGAGTTACATTTTTCTTTTCGACATTATCATAGGGCTTGCGCGTGCCAAGTTCTACTGTGCTTTTTTCGGTTATTTCCATTTATAATCTTTTGAGCGCCAGTGAATTAGTGAATAGTTATGTATAGCATAAGGTTAATAGAATAGACGAGAGAGAGAGAGATCGACGGATAAAGGTTATTTCACGGGTGTAATTTATTTTGTTATTCGATATTAATCAATCAGTGCAGTAGAAATTTGATGGCTTCAAGAGGTAAGCGAATGAAATCTTAAATGAAAGATGGATGTTTATACAAAGCACCATTTAATACCCGTTGGAAGAAGCTGTTTATTAATTATTTCTCGTGTCTAATGCTACTCTAAGCTCGCGTCAGCGAGAGGAAGCCTAGTTTTTTACTCATTGCTTAAAAGTGGTGTAGTCGTATAAAAAATTAGGTAAAATTTACCCTCTCTTTGATTTATTTTAATCACGTGTATAATGTAATGTATATAATGTATATATGTTTATGTATAATATATCAAAAAATTGGAGCAAAAATTTTACATTACCTCAAATAATTACATACAAAGTTATATTTGATCGTCATTGAAAAAACAGAGCTGCATATATTAATGTCGAGTATCGAACGTAAAGACATAATGTATTTCAATTAACGATGGCAGCACGACATATTTTTCGTTTTCTGCCCGCAATGTAATTTATGTTAACTACAAAAAAAATCCTATGTAACCCAATAATATCTTTCAATTCCTCATTTTAATAATTTAGTCTTTTATTCATACAGTGATACATACTCATATGATACTCTTTTCTATTCACGAGTAACAAAAAGAATTTGACTCTGGATATATGTACAAATTGTAAGAAAAAAGGAAAACTACGTACGATTTTTAATAAACAAATTGAGCTTTTCATTACCACAGGTATGTATGTACAATCGCACTCATTTGTAACCTACATCAACGAAAACATCGCAGTTTTCATTTACTCATACACAGCATCTACATTACCTCGTTTCATTTCAACATACTCTCGCACTTTTTGATGAATTTTTTCATAAAACTTTTCCATGCATATTTGTTACTATAGTTATTTATGTTATATGCATAATTTGATTTTCATAATTTTCATTGATTTTAGCATATTAATAATTAATATATGCATTTACTTTAACGAGGGTTAACTGTACGGTTTTTATTCGCACTTTGTTTGAGTTTATTTAGTTTAATTTTTTTCTTTTAGTTATATTTCTAACATTTATAATTTACACTTATGACTTTTATGAGTTTTCAACTACCGATAAATGATACATTCATTTTTTTATGTTTATACCGTTTGATGTATCGCCAGGATTAAGTTAATCTTTTGATTAACTTTATTATATGCATACGCAATCATATAGTTTTATGGCGTTAGTCATTGGCACAGCTCGTCCGCAATTGATACAGACACGATGATTTTTCCATATTTCTTCGTAGATTATATTATTAACTATATTAAGGCATTGACTCAGGTCAACGGGCCAATGAATAATAACTTATTATATTCGTATCTTCATAAATCATACGCGATGCAAAAGTTCGATAGATGATTAAATTCGCAAGAAGTATCTTTCGTGTACGATAAAATAAAAAATAAACAAGATTCAGTGCATTATAATAATTATAAAAAATAAGCAATCTATTACGCGAGTTTATAATTGCAATAAAAAAAGGAGAGTTTCAGAAGCATACGTTATTTTCACGCGTAAATTTATTTTTGTTTTATACGATCACAGCCCTGTTAAAAGATCCTTTTGTCTTCACGCGGACTGCTCGACTTTGATTTGCGATTTGTATAATTCATTTTTTCCTTTTTCCTTTTCCCATGTAACATGAATTTTTCTGTCCCTCTCTTTTTTATTTTACTTGTTTATTATACAAAGTAATGCTAGTGCAGTTGGAAAAAATATATATCGTTATTATCTGTGCGCGCATCTATAAAAATTGTTTCAAGTTCTTACAAAGATCTTTTCGACAAGTTTCAAAAACTGGAGTTTTTGAAGATGTAAAAATAAGTAAATAATTTGATCGAGGCTTTATCAACCAATTATTATTTCACAAAATCGCTTGAGTGATCTCTGATACATAGAATTGGCAACAGGGTTATAAAATGAAATCAAGATCTATGAACCATTTTAATTCAACCTTGGAATGTATAAAATTGCGTCCACAATTGAACTGTTTTTTATCCATCTTTTACACCTCAAAATGTTTCTTTTTTGAGACTTGTCGAAAAGATATTAGCGTGATCCTGAAAAATTTTACTTGGTTCATTATACATCATATCTATATGTTAGAGAACAATATTTCATCATCGTACTTACTGTTATATATACTTCGAATAAAGGGTGCTCTCTAATTGCGTTACTTTATCTTTTTTTGTACAAAGTTTTTTATATTGTAAAATATATCAGCTTTCTACAAGGGTGTGAGATGAGTATACATATATTTTTTATCTCTTTTGCTCGCTGAAAGGCCGAAAAGTAAAGCGACGTGTAGAGTTCGATGATAAACGAGGGACAGTTTTTAAACAGGTTCAAAGCAATTTTGTTTCAATATTATAAACGATCGGAGAGAAAAATTATTGGCACAATAAAATGAATGATAGTCCACGAGTTTTCGTTATCAACTGAAAAAAAACATATTAGTCTGTAAAGTACTTACGTCACTTTACGATTCTTCTGTACTCGAAAGTATTTTCGTGTATTTAATAAAATCTTATCTCGTCCGTATCTTCAAATGTTTTATCTCACATTTTAGTATAATATCCGTTACACACACACACACACACACACACACACACGGGCGCCAAACTTTTTACTCTCCATACTCATTGGCAGTTAAGTTTTTGTTTAATATTTCGTAACAAACGCCTGAATAATTCAGGGTAAATTATTTTCTATACATCCTTACGCCTCTCTTTCTCTGGGCGACAATGACGTTGGACGGATGTCAAATTTGTTCGTATGTGTGTGTATCTACGTACATACAATATCTCTAGTAGCTCTAAAATTCGAACGAGGAGAGTTGAAAAGGTAAAAAGTATGCATAATACGTATGTGCGTTGCTGCTGAAAGAACGAACGAAGGAAAGAACGAACGCTTTAGACGGTTGTCTCCCGGTCGACGTGGATGTATTCCACGAAGCCAGGAGTCGAGTGTCAAGATCCTGGTCCTAATAGAGTCTCCTCCGTCGGCGCTCGTCTTGGCTTTTTCGTTGATTCCTCGTATTCAAGGCGTTTCGCGCGGGCTTTCGATCTGCGAATCAAAAAAAGGGAAGAAAACGTGAAAGGAAGATAAAGATGAACTAGTTTTTGCCTTTTCATGCACTTGGTTTTGAGATGCAATTTTTTTTTATTTTTAAATTCAAAGGGGCACACGCGGAGGATTTCGATGGATGAATAGTCAGACAAAATAAGCTCTACGATCAAGGAAAGAGGAAGGGAAAAAAATCGATACTCCCGTGTACTCGGAAAAAGGCGGCGTAGTACTTGGATGAGCTCGCAGAGCTCGAGGGTGCCCAACTCACCTTCCAACGAGCACGGCGAATAGGCAGGCGCAGGCCGCGAGTATGCCGGCCACGGCGGCCAGCAGCAACCAAGCCCCACCGGAGAGCCAGCCGAGCAATCTGGTGCCACTGGCGCAGTCGGCCTCGTCGAAGCCGCTCGGGCAGTGGATGCGGCCATCGCACCAGAGGCTCGAGGCGATGCAGGCCCCGAGCTCGGGGCAGCGGTGCTGGCAGTCGCGCAGGCTGCCGTTCAGGCCCTCGCTCTCGGGTAGCAGTCGCAGTTGGCTGCGCAGGGCCGAGCGGCTCTTGGAGATCTCGAGCCAGGAGGCCGCGGCCTCGCCGGGTTCGCGCGCTACAAAGTCCAGCAGTAGGGCAGGCGAGCGGCCCGGTCCCTGCAGCTCCTACAAAACATACGCGGCTAGTGATACCAATTCGCTCTGTTATTTTTCGCAATCAGAAGCGCGGAGCACCAGGCTGCAATTTAAATGAAAATATTCCCATGTTGGAGCGCCTAACAATCGCATTAAGCTCGTCCGCGGGCCACGTTTCATTCCCTTTAAGAGGACTTATTTAAGAAAACCTCCGAGACTCGAGCTCGCGTACAGCAGTCCTTTCTTGGAAGTCGCGCGAGCAAAAGATACACCTTACTTATTTTAGTTGAGGCTAAACTACTGGCTTCGTTGTAGCTCGACTGCGGATGCAAACAGTGGCTTGAGCACACAGAGAGACACAAATGTCTATATGTATATAAAGCCAAGGTACTACGTAGCGAGCTCCCCCCGGCAAAGGCGCGCAATTAGCGAGAAAGACTTTTCCAGCGGCGCAAATTAAAGCATCGCATTATATATCCCCTGCCTTGCGCAGTGTGCACACAATTTATACATATATCTATATTATGTGCAGCCGATCGGTGTACCGAGGTAGCGATGTGGCGCAGTGCAAACCACTTCTTTTTCTACAAATTGCGGATGAAAAAAGAAAAAAATTCCGAGAGCTAGACAAGAAGCATCCCCGAAAATGTCTACCTTATGTTTTTTTTAGGCATCGTTGTACTTAATGAATGAAGCGTTCTTGTTTCAATGGAGCGCAAGAATACCTATTGTCTCTATGAAAATTCAAGGTTGCACTCGAATTTCTCCTACTCTCTCTCTAGCTCAACTCTTTAAGCAATTCAAAGAGCACTTGAAAATCGCGATAATTTTCAGTGCGCCTTTGGCCCTTGACCGAGATCCTCGCGCAAAACGAAGAAACAAGCCATTCGACCGAGACAAAGTTGATAAGTACAACAGCAAAGAAACAGTTGTGCATGCACACTATATATCGCATAGAAAAGAAAAGAGATTGACGCAGAAGGAGAATAAGGCAAAGCTCGTTTCTGTTTCCGCGTCACGAGTGCAAACGACGTCCATAGATCTCTCGAAAAAGCCCCGCATGATAGTTATGCAGAACCAGCCACAAAGTTTGCGCGCGTATGTGTACGTAGATGGACGCGCGCAGGGACGCAGTCGTCGCCGTATATACATACGCAGTGCAGTGGAGCGGCATGTAGCAGCTATATATGCAGGAGCAAACAGGCAAACGTCCTCCGGGGCAAGTTTCACGGGTCACTCTCGTGTAGCATGTCTATATGCACACACACACACACGCAACAGCTGCGCGATACATAGGCGCGCACGCTCGTGACTCTTTTTTATTATTCTCCTTTTGCCGTGTACTGTGCTACGTGTAACTGCTGTACAGCCCGAGCAGCACCTATACATAAATTGCCCGAAATATGCAATGCGGTTGCTCGACGTCTATGGGCCGGCAACTGCACTGTATCGTTAGCCGCTGCGTGTACGGCGGGGGACGGTGCAATTGATTTTCGATACGTCTTTTTTCGTCGAGTACGAGAATCGATATTTGTGACTCACCGAAATTTTGCCGTTAGATCCGAGCCATTCCTCGGAGTAGACGTGCACCGTGTACTCTCTGGAATCGGGATCAGCCGGGCAGACGACCTTGTGGAGTCTCGGTGGCCAACCCGAGTACATGAGCAGTCGATTGGTCGTCGGGCACTTGGTCAACGACGACGACGAAGAGGAGGAGGAGGAGGAGAAGGAGGAGGAAGAGAAAGACGAATCGGAAGCCGTGTGTCCGTCGATGCTTATGGCCGGTGTCGTCGTGCCGAGGCTCGAAGGGCTCGTCGTTGCTTGCTGCGGCTCGAGCGGAAGCAGCCAGCCCCAGGTGAGAACGAAGAGCGAGCGATTGTCGCGCGCCTCCATGAGCCAGGGCAGTCCCTCGCAGTAGATGTCGGGCCGCGAGAGAGGCGGCGAGACGAAGCGCAGCTGTCCACCTGTGCTCCAACGCATCAAAGTACATGGTTGAGCTCGAGCGAGTGCAGACTACGAGCGAGTACGAGAGGGAATAAACAAAGGCCGGATCGATAGTCAGACTCCGCGACGCCTTTTCAGCCGAGCTCTCGCGCGCGCCAAAGTTGGAAAAGTCGGCAACTCGACTCGACGTCGGAGCTTTGCTCGCTCCAAGCACGGCCCGCTCCCGTCGTCGTCTGCGTTTATGCGAGTGCCAACTTTGTTCTCGGCTCTTTCTCTTCTCGCGCCTCGATTCATATACTCGGCGAGGATTATTCCATTTAGCTGTCCCAGCGCGCCGAGCTTACGAACGTAGTTTGTATGAATGACAGGCGGCGGCTCGCCTACGATGCATACTGTACACAAGCGCGATATTGTACGAGTACGCGTATATTGCATCTTGTATACGCGATCGCGAGAATCAAGCGACTTTAGCGAGCAGCAAAATGGAAAGATGAATGAAATATCAGGGGCTTTTGATTATATCCGTCCCGAGACGTCGGCTTTATCATGCATACGAGTTAATTAAGTGGAAACGCGGTTGGTTAATTATTTTCAAGCTGTAAGTATAATACTCGCCTTCGCCTCGGAGGCGCTGCTTCCTCGGGCACTCGGGCGCCCTGACGAGCTCGAAGCTCGCGTTGAAGAAGAGCGTCTCAAAGTCCTCGTCGGGCGTCATGCCGTCGATGAGGAACTCGAGCTCGACCGCCCGGCCGCTGGTCGTGTGCGTCAGCGGCAACAAGCTCGACGAGTTGTCGCAGACGCAGGCGCGGGGCAGCCGCACGTCCTTCCAAGGCGCCTCGTAGATGGTCAGGCTGGCCTGGCGCGCCCCGGCCTCGTGGACGCAGCGCGGCCTGCCCGAGTGCGGGTCGGCCTCGCTGCCGCAGTAGTTGGCCGCCTCGCCGAGACTCACGTTGTGCACGGTCAGCTTGACCCGCTCGCCGGCGGCCGCCTCGACGCGGTAGCGGCACTCGAGCCGCTCCGAGCCGCCCCGGCCGAACAGCCTCACGTCCCGGGGCGAGCTCACCACGCCGGCCTTCACTCGGCGCCAGATTCGCGAGCACTGCTGGCTCGGCGACTCGCCCCATTGCTCGCCTCCTTGGCTCGTTGACACGAACTCGTAGCGAGCCTGAGCGAAATACCAAATTTTACACTTATTAATTATAGTTCTTTCAGCGACTGGCAGCATATTTTTCCAATTCGTCCAGGCAATTTTCCGGAATTTATTAACGATTCCGAGCGATTAAAGCCGAGCTGCATCCGGACGCGGCATGCGAAAATAGGAAAAATAGCAAAGGCGAAGCAAGCTCGCGCGAGCGAGAGCTATCCATTTCGCCGACTTTTGGCAATTACGCGTACAAGTCGGACGTAGGTAGCGGCGAAGCTAGCCTCGAGCTCGCCAGACGTAGCTCACGTGCTACCTACGTATAGCGCTGCAGCCCGAGGTCTTTAATCTTTGCACGCGCCCGCCCGAGCTCCGTATCCGCTGAGAAATATGTAATAGATAAAATAGGTCAACTCGCGCTACTCGCTCTTCGCTGTGGCTCGACCCTGTGCATGTGCAGCGGCTGCGAGGCTAATAAACCCTCTTTCCTTGATTTATCTCCCATGTATACGGAATGGAAAACGCGCCTATAGTCTAGGTAAATTTACATGCTGTACACGTTTTTAGAGAGCAGCAAATATCGATACACTTTTATTATACACGCGGCTGCACTGCTGAAAGCTACGCTGGATAATTATAACGCCTTCTTTCTTTCTACTCTCTTTCTCGACAACTCGGCTAAATGGGCTTTTCATTAAATATCTGCACTGCTGTACATTATGTGGCGTCAGTAAATAGCGACTCTTCTTTTCACAGTTTGTTACGGCGCCGCTTTTGTGTATACGAATTCGCGCAAAACGCCGCTAAAGCATCGATCCGACCTATCGCTGCACGAGCTGTGCGAAGGAAAACATTCCCGTCTTCCGTGAGAATTCCTTTTTTTTCTCCCGCTTTGCTCGAGAAATGAAGAAAAAATTCATACCCGAGTCCGGAAATTGCGAATTGTTACGAGGAATGTAATAATCGCGGCAACCGCTATTTAAATTCCCTAACGAAACAACTCAATTCCACCGTAAGAGAGGATAGGCTTTTCGATTATTACTCAGGCGCGATTGATATTTTCATTAAAAATAACATCTTGCAGTAAGCTTGGAATAAATAATAGAATATGGAATGGAGCCATTGAGCTCACTGATACTTGTTTTAGTTTAGAAATGAAAAATATTCATTTGTGCGAGGTTTTACCCGATATATCTTATTTCGAAATGTCAACCAAAGAAGAAAACGATAAGCTGGAGCTTGGAACGGCGTTGCATGAATTTGCTTTCGTTATTTCTTAATCGATGCTTTGAATTTCGTAATGTAATTATCGAGAAAAACGATTGTCAGCGTGCGAGTTTGGTACTGCCGGTAGCTTATAATTCCATTTCCAAATGATCGCAGCATAGCCTGGTTAATTTGAGTACTTTATCGGCATACGTGCAGTATAATCGGTCGAGTTGCGAGGTATTACCCTGATTCTTTCGATTTGTTCTAGCAGTAGGTCGGTTTAATGAGCTAAGATGACGGTAAGACGCTGTTCACATCGATGCATGCAAGAGGATAGCGTTATACATCTGCCAAAACGTCAACTCGAGCGCGTTATTATTATCGCTCGCTGCTCATCCTGCAGCTTTTGTGTACAATATGCTTGGCGAACACGTACAATACAGCGGGGCCAGAACATAAGCGCGCGAGTAAGCAGAACATTTCTATCCGCGAACTCGAGCGACCGACGTTTTACGTTATACAGACACTATATATATAGGCGAGCATGAAGAGATCTAGGGAAAATCGTCGTCTCTCACTCTGTGCTGGTGTGCGGCTACGCTCGTCTGTGTGTGTGTGTGTGTGTGTGTGTGTGTGTGTGTGCGCGCAGATATAAACGCAAACTCGAATAGTACGTGGCACGAGTGCAGCGACCTGAACTCTCTCTCTCTCTCTCTCTCACACGCTGGTGTGCAGTCGGTCGCGCGCGCGTGCGGCGCGATCCGCACATCCCTTGCTCTCACCCTCCCTCCCTCCTCCTACTCTTCTTCTTTTTGGCAGTAAGCCAAACGGATTGCTGCACTTTGCTATCTCCCGCGAGCGGAAGCGTTCGTTGCCCTCCTTCTGATCGATAACACGAGCTATACATATATAATGCTGCACGGACCACAGGGGAAGAGAGAGAGAGAGAAAAGCCGAGTCGTCGAAAAATCCGTGCAGCGCCAAGACAAGCGTCGGGTACGGCCGACTATAAGGACTGGGTCGGCTCGGTCACAGGAGACTCACGTTAAAGCGGACGGTATTGAGGGCAGTGCCCAGCGGCGTCTCCATGCGGATGGTGAGACTCGGCGCCAGCGTGAGGTAGCTCTCGTCGGGAGCGCAAGGCCTGGTGCTGCGGGTGAGATTGCGCAGCGCCGCGTGGGCGCAGAGCCTCGGTGTCTCGTCGCAGAGCACCGCCAGGGGCATGCCCGTGGCCGGCGCCCCGTCCCAGAAGGTTAGCTTCACCTGGCAGGCCGGGCTCGTCGACGATTGGTCCGATTGCATTTGCAGCAGGCTCGTGTTGCTCTCGGCGCTCTGGCCTCGTAAGTCGTGCTGCGAAAAAAAAAAAAAAAAGAGTAAACCAGCGGCTCTCTCGATGTCCGTGCAGCTTTTCGGCGGCTAATTATTTTTTGCAATTTCGACCGACCTGCGAGTAGGAGGCAAAGTAGAGCCAGACCCGGTCGCCCGAGGCGCCCTTGATGTTCCAGGTACAGTTGGTGCCGGGCGGCAGGGCGTGCAGCGGCGCTCGCATCATGCCGCTGCGCTTCTGCGTGCCGTTGATGAAGAAGTAGCAGCCCTGGGCGGTCTGGGCGTAGTCGTAGCCGTCCGAGTCGACGTAGACGACCTGGGTCTCGAGCTCGACGCGCAGCTGGGAGGCGCCCAGCGGCAGGGCCATCGCCGAGCTGTGGAACTCGACGAGCATGGCCGGGCCCCGGGCGGTGACGCGCGGCAGCGGCCCGCCGCAGTAGATCAGCAGTATCTGGTCCTCGCTCCTCGAGCCGTCGCGCAGGATTATCCGGTCGCGCTCCTCCGGGCAGTCGTTCCAGACGACGAGGGCCTGCGAGCCGTTGCCCAAGGCCGTCGGGCTCGTCTTGACGGACATCATGGCGTGCTTGCAGGTGGGCACCTCCTTCTGGCGCAGCGTCACGTAGCAGCTGGCGTTGCGCGGGTACTCGCCCGGGTAGTTGGGGCTCTGCACGCGGCACGTCTTCTGGTAGCACTCGTAAAAGTTGCGCGAGCAGTAGGTGCCGGGCACGGGCGAGCCGCGCTCGATCGGCTCCTCGGCGGTGCCCAGCCGGGCGATGGCCTCGTGCCGCGACACGAAGCGGTACCTCAGCCGGAACTCGAATGGCACGCTGGCCGGCGCCGCGAACAGCCTTATGGACGCCGTCACCGTGCTCGTCTCGCTGTAGTAGCTCGCTTGGCCCTCACCGGCCCCGCACCAGGAGCCACCGGTGAACGGTCGCCCGAGCTCGGCCAGTTGCATCGAACCTATATATATATATATATATACACGAAATTACATACCCGTATATAGGAGAACAAACTCGATCGAGTTAAACGCTTACCCTCGGGGCAGCTGGTGTACATGTCGCGAGCCTCGGGATCGAGCCTGCCGATGCTGAAGGCGTCCCAGAGCAGCTGGACGAGCTCGCCGTGGCCCTGGCCGCCGGCGGTGAAGGTCAGGTGGCAGAGGAAGGGCAGTCTACCCTCGGCGGGCCTCGGCAGATCGAGCCTGTAGGTGCGGCCCTCGCGGCCGTGGTAGGTGCGATTGCAGGGCGTGCAGAGGGCCGGCTCGTCGCTGCCGTCGCCGCAGTCGTCCAAGCCGTTGCAGTAGGCGTCGACGGGCACGCAGCGCCCGGTGCGCCGGCAGGCCAGCTCGGCGAGGCCGCAGCTCACGGCGCCCTGGACCGCCTGCTGGGGTAGCGCGAGCCAGCACCAGCCGAGCACCGCCGTTATCAAACATGTCTCGAGGCTCCTGAGCGTCCTCATGGCGATGGGCACTGCTGCTCGTCGACGATGGGGGACCTCGGGGTCCCGCTCGCCTCCATCAGCTCTTTTCCCCTGTAACATAAGTAACGCGCCAATGTCAAGAATTATTACTAATTAAGCATTTCGACATTTACTTGGCCAACTATGCCAAACTTTATAAACATTCCAGTTACGAATAAGACAATGTCTAACTTTTGAGAGCTAACACGAGACCAAGAGTTAAAGCTTAGTTTAAGTTCGCAGTCGCTGGTGCGTCATGCTGCAGCAGTCAAAATGCATTTATGCGTGGCTCGCTGAATAATATAAGCACCAACGGGCTTATGCATAATTTTAACTCTAATACTTTTCCCCACAGAAACTTTCTTATAGGCACGATGGGTATGGCAAGTTAGTTCGTTAAAAACGACCGAGCGTATCCGTCAATGACTAAATTTAAAAATTCAACTACTTCGTTGATACAAGGAGAAAAGAGACTATGTATTTGTAGTTCAAAATAACCCGTAATATTATAGCAGAAAATAATCGAGAGAAATTTTTAAATAAGCCAAATCCCTAAAATAAAATATCCAGTCAGGTACAAAAGGTCACCCAAAGTTTCATTCTGATGGCTGTTTACAATGGCTGCAAGATAACTAACACCAACAGTAAATCTTCGAGTGTCTTTGCATTATTTTGGATCTATTTTGTTATCAAAACGTGTTTTCTTTTCCTTTAGCCAGTGCGAGTCACGCGCTTGTCGCTTCCAAATAAGGCTTTATAGGCAATTTTCAATGGCAGTGCAGTAGGTGTTAGATTGAACGACAGAGCATCGATATTACGTCGCACAGCTGCATCAGCGAATTTTCTCATTCGAGTGAACAATTTTCGCAATAGAAAACAAGAATGCGCATACATCATGTAATATCGAATGATCGAAACGTTATTCCAAATCCGATTTGTCGAGCAACAAACGAAGCTGTTATGACGATAAGGGCTATTAGTAGGCGTGCGACCGCAGATAGCCATTTCACTCGTAGCCGCAAGATTTCATCCCGAGCTTTCGGGGGGGCTCTCTGCGTCTATAATACCTACTATGCATATATAAATTCTTGCAACTACGCCGTTTGCCTATATAGGTAGATCCACAGCGTGGGCACATAGGAGTTGTTGGCATATCCACGCACAATATCGAATAGGCTATCGAATACGATTGTATGCCCGTGCACGAAGCACATCCCTATCGAGGCGACCGCGTTATGTTAGCCTACAGGGAGACGCTGGCCTATTTAGTCGGCATAACTATACGCATGCATCTCGGTCGCAGCTGCCGACGACCAACTTTAAGCGTACATCAACTGTTTGCAGCCTGTAGAAAAATATCAAATAAAAAAAATAACGATCGCGCGGAGATAGTAAATGTTCGCAGTCGAGTGTGTGCTCTGTAGACTGCATGAAGCCATTCGTCAGCAGGAAAATTTTCGCATTTAAGGTCCCGGAGGATTCGATCGCGATCAATTAACCGCAGCGGATCGTTTCTATAAGCGACAGTAAAGGTATGTATATTTTAACGAGAGCGAAATTAATCCTGAACAGTATTCGCTGTATACGCCGAGCTTGCTTTAGCTGAAGAGCGTCTCATACTCGAAATCGAGAAAAAAAATAGACTTTCGGCTCGAGCTTGAGCCAAGCCGCTATCGCATATGTAAAGCTACGCTTAATTAGCCCATTTTTACGCGCGCCTAAGGTTCTCATAAAAAAAAGAAGAGAGAAAAATAAAAGAAGGTCAAGAAGCTGGGCCGAATGAGTGGCTGCTGTTTTGAAGCTGTACACAGCTAAGCCAACTGCTGTATCGGTCGACGAAAAATCGATGCTTATTTTTCAAGAAGAATCTTTTCTACCTCTAGCAGATTTTTCCGATACCTAACCCGTCCAGCGTGCTCGCGCACGTCTCAGCTCGTGCCGTTGCCGGCAAGTAGTAGCTGCACTGCGTGTCTGCACCCTCGACATTTTTTGCATCTCCCGTGTAATTTTTTTTTCATTTGTTCGAAATGGTTTTGAAATCCCAAAGATAAGCCACAGCGAAAATATTCGTGGCTTCATGATTTGATTAATATTCATGCTTGCCATTTATTCCGTGTAAATATTATTGTTCGACAGAAATGTTAAATTCAGAAAATAACCATATATTAATTCATCAAATAACAGACACGCGATAAATAAACGAGCACCCATCAAGCCGTGAATTTCATCACAATATCAGCGTATACGTAAAGTCACTCGTAATCGATATAAATGTAAATTTCGATCGTATCGCAGTATGCATGTAAAAATTTCGGCGGTCCCTCTTCTTTTTTTTACACCTCTGTATATAGGTATATTATACAGCGTGTGTGAATAACAATGAAGAAAGCAAATTCTCACAAAAGCGATTCCAAGTCTTGCCTGTACTTTGACGTGTCACGGCTTCATACTCTCAACGCCAATTATTATCGCTACATCGTACGATATCGATCAGTGCACTCATCTCCTCACGGCCGAATTTCCATATTTATTTTTGCGAGAAGAACAGATCTAACCGTGAAAAATCTCCCACCATTTACGTTATTCCACAATAATTTTCATTAAAACTCAACAATTAGCTAAGTTAAATTATAAAAAAACGAAAAGAAGCGGATTTTACGACTCTTTTTCGTGATCGCAGACACGGAATAACGACTCGCAAACATTAAATACATATAATATATAATATTGGTGTAAGAGTTTAGCAGAGTAGCTTCCAATGCTGCTGAATCTTTCGTTCGTTGACGAAGTAGAACAAAGCGAATCATCACTGTGAACAATTTGACGAGAGAAAAGTTTAATTTAATTCAGCGAGCGCAGAGAGACTTGCCTCACGTTTCATGGAATTTCGATTTAAAAAAAATAATGAAAAACGGAGCAGCGCACGTTACTCGTTCGCGTATAGTATATAAACGTGCATGAATTTCGTAGTTTATCGAAGCAAAAATTGATCCTGCCACGCGTGCAGTCTCGTTGTGATGTGTGTAGGTGTGTGTATATGTTACAGGCAAAACCCGCTTTTAGGCAAAAGCAGAAATGCCTATGATTTTAGGATATAACTGAAATGCCGTTAAAATTATAGGAAATTCCTAAACAATTTAGGCAAAACAAGTAATGCCTAACCGATTTTAGGCATTTTCGTGTAGCCCCTTCGGAGATGTCGGTCGATCGTGATATTATCGACATAAATACTAATGCTTTCTGCACGACTGTAGGAATTTACTTGAACTGATATATTGTAAACCATGAATTAATAATAAGTCGTGTGTTTATTATCAATTAACAATTTATTAGCATAAAACTAATTTAAAGGTAAGTACTAGTCTTAAGGCATTTGTCAATATATCATATTATTGATAATTAATTACTTATTTAGACAAGTTATGCTATTGTGGCATTTTGAGTTACAAAGCACATTATTGTTTTTACAAATGCAAATTCGGGTAGAACAGTTTTTTTTACAAGTACATTTGAAGAAGCCTTGGCCCCCAGAAGTTGATTTTTTCGTTGCTATTGTTCAAACCGACAAATTTTCCGTAGTCGGCAAGTCTCTTCGATTCAAAAATTATTGCTGACATATATCTAATTCTGATCTTCAAAAAAAAAAAGAAGATTGTACGTAAAAAAGGAAAAGTAAACGCTGCTTCAATTTCTTGGAGTAGCTGAAGCTCGCTTTCATTGTCTTCGTCTTGCCGAACGTCTTGTATTAAATTTATGAGTTCATCTTCCTCTCTGAGCGGTAACAGAAGTACTACGTAGTGTTTTCAGTCATTTCGGGTTTTGCCTAAATTTTTCAGGAATTTCCTATAATTTTAACGGCATTTCGGTTATGTCCTAAAATCATAGGCATTTCTGCTTTTGCCTAAAATCGGGTTTTGCCTGTAACATATACATAGCGAAATACAGCGCTAATGGATACAGGTGCAGAGCTCGGGCGCGAGTTTCATTCATAATGAAGTCGTTTTTTTTCAATTAGTCGATACGAGTATGTACGAGTATAGCAGGTTGGCCGATAATTTACACCCACCAAGCTGACCTATTATGTAGCTACAAGTATACGTCAACTCAACGCGAGTCGCTGAGCTTGTTTTTGACGTAAGCTGAATATACACATATACATTTTATGTATGTATGAATGTCTGTCTGTAAACCGCACATATATACAGACGTATATATATGAGCAATTCTTTAAATAAAACGCATTTTGCAATAAAACGCAGGTAGAATCGCGGCAAATTTTTTTTTCAACCTACGCGGATACGGACCCCCGGGGAATGTTTTTGGGGGTCCTAGGAACATGTAACAACGTAGCAACCATTGAAATTTCAATAGTGTTTATTTTTATAGCTACTTTTGTGATTTAGAGGACGAAAAATCATGTTTTCTCGTAAATACGGCTAATTACTCAATTTCCAAGTCGCTGAAAAAGTATTAAAACTCATTTCAAAAAAATAACTGACTACTGTGTTCGATAGGAAATTTCTTCAGCTTTCCGATGGTGGTATCAGATTTTCCAATAAATCACACCGTCACCGAGAAATTGGCCATGAAACACAGAGGGTTAAATATTTCGAAAAACTCAGTACGGAAAAAGTGAACTTTATGGTTTATTCTTTATTTTTCCTGGTGAAAATGAGATTTTTCGGAAAATCTGACTGCACCATC
>CACVKI010139811.1:0-44869 GCA_902732785.1 Trichogramma evanescens | reverse complement strand
AAAATTCGCCATTTTGTTATAAATAATAACGAAGGTTTCGGACCAAGTTTATATCATTGTAGACTAGTTCAAGAGTGTTGTCATAAAATTTCATCCAAAAATATTGATTACTCTCGGAGATATCGCGAGTTGAAGTTGAAATTCGGTAAAATTCGTTTTATGAAAAAACAATAGTTTTTTACAATTATTTATGTGTGCCACCCATCTAATTTTGTCTAACTTTTTACAGTAAGTGCTCCTAGGTGTTACCTTTCAAAAAAACCATATTTGAACCGGTTACAAAATTTGTAACGGTTCGGTGGTGAAAACGGTCATAATCTGCAGGCCTATTACGAATTATTATTCGGAAACGAATAATTGAATTGAAAATGCTAACTAAATTAATATTCTATTCGGTCCATTTTATTACCGCTGTTGCCACATTCGCAGGATACATGTACGCCAACACGAACACGATGTTAATGGTCGAAAATTATTTACAAAATTAATTTTTTATTCCGAATTTTGAGTCGGCTATCTATGTATTTGAGCTTTGTTGTTAGCATATATAGTGCATTATAGCGATAAATACATAATGTGCTTGATACGGTATAATGCATTCTCTGTTATATACGCACTACCAACCAGTAGTACAAATGTTGGTATGTGTAATGTACATGTGCTGCATTGCTGGAGTATAATGCGCACACTCTCAGGTAGTCTCAAGAGAATTAGGTCGCTCGCACATTAATAGGTATTATATTTACCTTCGGTTTTTTTATCGAAATGTACCATTTTTTGCCTCTTGCATAACTTCTCTCTTTCGCTCTCTCTCCCTCTTTTCAATGAATCCCTGCACCGTGAATGATTTTTACTGCTTTTCTTCTTTCAATATTCTGCAGGATAATTTTTTTCAATCTTACGGTCGCTCGCGTTCGGATGATTTCTCTCCCTCTCTCTTTCTCTCTCTCTCTTCGCTTGCAGCAAAACCCTTTTCTCCAACTTTGAGGATTATACGAGCTGAATTTTCCTTCCTCATTCACGAGTATAGACCTCGCTCCCTTAAAATGTTCTACCAGTTGGTGGAGAAAAAGAAAAAGAATCTTGAAGTGAGAGAGACTAGGCATTATAAGAGGAAAAAAAGTCAAAAAATTAAAAACAAAGGTCGACCGAAATTAAAGTAGCACGAGAAAAGGGATTTGCACGCGCAACTCTCACCACTATAACAGCTCCCAGACAGACAGTGACAAAGTCGCAAAATGAGGTGCGAATAATATGTAGCGCAGCGAAGGCTCGAAGATAGGCGTCGCGACTGGTATACTTTATATAGCGGAGTAAAAAAAATTTGAAAAAAAAGTTCGACACAAGCGCGAGAGGGTGACGAAATATTGAGTGGGATGCATGCACGAAAAAGAATGGGACGTACGTCGTAGAAAGGAGAACTTCTTAGAGCTATTCTCTCTCTCTCTCTCTCTCTCTCACTCTTTCTATCAGTTTCCGTAACCCTCGCGCGCATAAGCTTTTTTTCTTCGTAAAAACGAAATAGTGCGCAAAGAAGCGGCCCGTTCTTATACGTCTCACAAAGGTGCAACGCGGCGGCCTCCCTCCCTGCCTCTCTCTCTCTCTTTTTTTTTGCGCGCGAGCTCTTCAGTCGAGACTTTGAAAAATAAAAGGAGTGAATTGAAGTGTATGGTACGAGGGCAAGCGCGCAGAGCCGAACACTGGAGACCAGTAAGGATTTCGTTCGGGGGGTGGAGAGGGCACGCAGCTGTAAGATGAGAATGAGGTGGTAGGTCAGAGCTGGCCGAAGGGAGGGGAGGCGCAGCAAAAAAAGAGAGTAGAAAAGCTAACGTTCGAAGGCTTAACGCAGAGAGTAACTTGGTCCGAGCTTTTGGAGAATCGCCTCGAAGTAGCCTCCGTGAAAGAAAATTCCGCCGCCGCCGCTGCCGCCGCGGCTGCTGTTCATCTGGTGCTCCACGGCAGCGGCGGCGTATACAACGGCTCGCTGGCTTCGAAAGCTTTTTCAAGCTTTGATTCTTCGCCTTGGATCAAAAAGTTCGACTAGCTAGCCCGAATATACATGTATACAGCCAGAAGCAGCAGATGTGTACAGTAGGAGCAACTAAGCTGGCTCTTGCTGCTGCAGTGGCTAGAGGAGCCGTAATTTACAAAGCTTTTACGGCCAAGCCTTTTGACCACGAGCGGCTCTCTTGAAAACGTTATGTAAAAAAAGCGCAAGTACACTAATCAAAGACCACCGAGCGTGTGTGTGCTTGCGTTCCTAATTTGTTTAATAATTACAATCGTGCAGAGAGACGGGAGGAGCTCGTAGAAAAAAACTGCGCGCATCGTCTAAGCGATAAAAAATAACGCGACCGTAATTTTGTGGAAAAATAAACGTACGTGTCACCGTATAATGCACACACACGCAGGCGCGCGCGTGCACAATGTTGCAAAATTGCTCATCTATATGCTGTACGCGTAACGAGAGAACAATCAAAGGCGCAATTAATTACTCGACGTACACATATTTGACGCTCGTTTTTGTTACAACCGGCAGCGGCGCCGGCGACATTTATGAATTCACACCCGCAGTTATCATTGCCATGAACTGTCATAAGGAAGGCAGTTATTATACGACCCCTTGGTTTATCTGCTCGGCGTGCGGAGCGCGTTATATACACATATATATTCTCGCGCGCTCAGCTCTCTCTCTCTCTCTCTCTATGTACCGCCTTCGTGTCTGCCTGGCACGAATTGTAATTTTGTAACGTATGATTTTCAGCGTGAATTCTGATGCGTAAAAGAGATACGGCATTCGAGCAAAATAATCATTCGTCCATCTTTTTCCCGTTTTTTGAAAATTGAATATCGAAGTTTGATAGAATATCGATCGTGTTTGAAGATTCAGAGGCTTCACAGTCGGTAAATACTAGCTCGGCTGTGAGAATGATCTTCCGACAAACTATTGTCATTGATAGAAAGTTTTGATTCAAACTTGAAAAGCCGGACGATCGAGGCCAAATCGTTCTCATTAAAATAAATATATTGATACAGAAGCTACTCCCACTTATGCCTTCTCTATATCAAACTCCAGTGGTACAGTTTTTACAGCTCAGCGGAATAACGAGCCGCACAAGCGCACTTTTCGTAATTTCCGTCTTTCAAGCGGCTTGTGCGCAGAGCGAAATCATATGAAAGTTGGTTCACTCATGAAGGATTTTTCTTTTTCGGTACGTGTGTCGATGAAAAATTGAAAAAAAGTCTCAGCCGCTGATGCTGCTTTACTGCCGCAGCGACGTATACGCGCCGCGCGCAAGCCCGCTATTGCACCGACGCGTTAAAAGCCGGTTTTTTCTTGAAAAGGAAATCCAGTTGCTGTGCATACGAGCGTATGTGTGTGCGTGTAGTATTTAAAATTGGTGCAACCGGAAGAGAGTTGGAGCCTAGAGTAACATTAGCTGCTCGCGCAAAAAAGTAAGCGCCACGAAAACTTGCGCGAGCGAAAAAGAACAATCACGAAGGAAAAAAAGAGCGTGCCAAAACGAAGCTCTGAAAAAAATGGAAAAGAGGAGTAGCTGCAAAAAGTATAACTTATGCATGTATATAAGTCGGGTGTACATTTTTATGCCTCGGGTTGCGCGGCGGCAGTACTACGGCTTGGGTGTTGGTGGTGGCAGTAACGGCAACAGCAAGAGCCACTTTTGCAATGAGCATGAAACTTGTTGAACTGTCTAATAGATCCCACAAGCGCATCGCAAAAGTTTTACCGGCGATTTTTCACTCGGCCTAGCCGCCCCCGAAAACTCCATTCGATTCCAGATTGCAAGACTTGTTCCAAGTTTGCGCCTGCTAGCAGCCTTGAACCGCACTAGCAGCAGAAAGCAAAGCACCTTCTCTCTCTCTCACTATATATATGAATGCAGCTTTTCTTCACAGACTCTCTGCCTATCTGCGCACCACAAGAGTATCAGAGAGAAAGGTAGAGAAAGAGAGAGAGAGAGTAGAGCGGGAGCGAAGAAGAAAGGTCTGGGAGTCTCATGTGGCTTCTCTCTACTCGCCTGTAGAATAACCCAACTAGTGCTGGACTTGCTCTACGAGAATAGTAAGTTACAGGGACATATTCTTAAATGAAAACTTTTGCGAATATTTTTCCCCCTTTTTCTGCGGTTATGAGAGACTCCGGAGCTGTTGCTGAGGCCGACGCCTGCCGACGCGGCACCGCTTACTTGCTTCCTCATTCAGCGCATAAAAGGGCTCCAAAGAACTTGTCGAAGACGGACGCAGTATCCGTGTTCGTCCCCCTTCGGCGCCAATCCCATAGGGAGCAAAGTTAGATAGTTAGTGAAAATTTATCATTTCTGCACGTAGTAGGCAAGAAACAAAAAAGAAGAATTAATGAAATGAGTAAAATATTAGAAGCAAGATTATATGGGCTTGAGCTTTGGCTACTGACCTTGGCGCTATACGTACTACGCAATCATTTCCTGCTCGTATATGTATGTACAGAACCTTGCGGATACATAACGTAGAGCTTGCAAGCTCACCGTCGCAAGCGAAGCAGGAGAGAGAGAGAGAGGGAGAGCGAGAGAGAGCTAATTGTCTTTCGTTTTATCGCATCGGAGAATCTAGCTCTCCGGCATTTACCGTAATTGTTGTCATTCTCGATTAGTTTGGTTTGTAGCCCGCATTCTATTCCTGCTGCGCGCATGTGAGTCAGCCGGCGGTAAGAGGGGGTGAGGGGGACTTGCAGTTTTCTCTCTCTCTCCCTCTCTCTCTCTTGGCGCAGCCTCGGGCGTTATCGCTCCACCGCTGGATGCTAAATGGTATGCTGTATATATACGCACGAGCGCGTTCATATATATGAAATACCAGCCTCGAAAGTTAACTATTAAAACGAACTTTATCCGCATACAATCAAAGCACACACACACACACACACACACACACACACACACACACACGTATATACACATTCACGCACGAGCACACGAAAACACGCAGACACACACACTCGAGCGTAACTATTTTAATGTAATACTGCGAGATGAAATTACAAAGAAAAGTTTGCCTTCTTTTTTATGCCAAGCGAGTCGGATCGAACGAATATAGGAGAAATAAATTAATTTTTTATATAAACTCGAGGAAAAAGAGAACGAGCTAAAGAGTCACTGGATCATTTACGTATATTCTTTAACAGTACTGTCAGGAGAGCTGCGTAACTGAGCACGATATATTTTTTTTTTTATTCTCGTGTATAGTTGATGCATTAAACACAAGGGCAAACGATTATTGTTTCCAACGTAGCACGCTGGCTTGCAACAGCTACAAATTGGCGCGTAAAGGTTGCATAATTATGAATTCCGGCTCGTGTATACTTAATACGCGAGATATTAATTATACGGAGCAGCGCTCGCTCTCACAGCTCTAGGCGAGTTTACGAGATCTTATATATTCATAATATCTTGTGATATCCTCGCGCGCGCGCGCCCCCACGCCCAAGGTGTAAACTATATTTAGAGAATTGGAAAAGGAGCTCCGAGCTGCAGCTCGTTGTACATTAACATTTTTGCGAAGCGCCCAGTTTACCGACCGTAATTTTGTTTGTCTTCAAACACGAGCTGCTCTGTGCAGCTATAGTATAGCGCGTGGCCTGTTGTTAGGATAGCAGTTGCGAAAGCGCAATTACAATTTGTTTGCTTGCTGATGTATAGGAGCGATGATCAGTGCCGCCGCCGTCGTTGCTGCTGCTGGTCTGTGCCGTTGCACGACCACACCGGACTACTGCAGGCTGCTACGTGCTCCAGGGCTAAATTATTATTTTATGACGAAAAAAGAGAAAAAAACTGAGGGAAAAAGTGGCCAAGAGGCAACCGTAAATTATCGGGGATAGCGCGCAGAGAGCAGCACCGCACGCGCGCGCGCTAAGCAACTTTATGTATATATCGATTCGATGCGGAAGCTAGTTTTCAGGCCTCTAACTCTCTAACCGCGTGAAGCGGCGCACGGTGCGCGCTCTATTCTTTCCTAAAACCTATTGGCAAACAGACGCGTAGTACGCTCGCACGTAGTACCTATATACTGGCGCGCTCGGGCGCACGACGTTTCAAAACTCGTTTTCGATCTGACGACGTCAGCGCAAATGCTACTTCCGGCTTTGGGAGCCTCGCTCGCGACTATACCTGTGAGTATACTGCACTGTGTATATATGTGTGTGTGTGTGTGTGTGTGTGTGTATGTGTATATATTAATAATTCACACTCCGACTACTCCTCGTATAAGGGAAATTCTCGTAATGCAGCAGCAAAACTCGGTACATCCAAATGTGGATATACATCGCTCGGCTATGTATGTATCTGTGTGTGCTCGTCTACGTATATATCTGTAGATACATTGCGCATGTATATATACGGAAAACGTGTCACTACAAGATGACGCCACGTGAAAACTGGATTTCTATTTGTATGCGTGTGTACCTCAAGAGGTCGATAAACTCTCTCTTCATCTCCCTCTCTGCGCTTGTCACAAAAACTAGATGGCAATGAATATACGTACGATTTTTTATTCTCGATTAGCGATCGAAATCGAAAATAATAGTCATTTTAATATTATTCTTTCTTATCCATGTTTTATTCATGATAAAAGCATATAAATTAGAAGCGATTACTCTCAAATCAAGAAGTAAGAGTTCGTGTAGAACGTTTATACAGAGGAGCAGCTAGTATTTGAACATTTGTAGGTTTTGTTTGTACCGGAGTGGCTTTAGCCACCCCTTGGAGAGAATCGATTGAATGAGAAAAAGAAGCTGTTGCGCCTCTTGTATATATATTTGTATTCCAGACTCTCCATGTATACATTTTTATCTACGAAACATTATTGAGCATGTTTTTTCCTTTTTTTTAAGCACGCATTAAATATTTTACGAAGATAAATATTATACGTGCTATTATCTTACGTACGTGCGTATGTGTGCGCAGCGCGAATTTTGTATTTTGAACGTAAATCTGCTACATCCAGTATATGAAAATCGTATCATTTATGCACACAATAACCCGCTACTTTACAAAAGTCGTATTTATTGAATTTCCATTGATTTTTTTCATCGCAGATTATATCGATCACATATCTACATAGACTGTAAGCATGAGCATTATTTAAATATTGAGTTATAAAATATTGAATGTAGATAACAAACAGCCTCATGAAAATATAAAAAGCCGAGTCAAATGTTTCTTTTTGAAATAGTTTTTCCATGAAAGCTGCGTATGCATTTGAATTGAAAATTGACAATTTCATATTTTTTTTAAGAAAGTTCAACTTCCTGTACATTCATCAAAAACACATGGTAGATTATATGAAAAGATATATTCAAATAACTTGGTTCGTGATAATTTCATTCCATATAACTCTTGTAAATCCAAAATTGATTATTAAGTGTCCTTGAACACTTGAAGTTGAATCAAAATTTATGATGATTAAGTATAATGTTTTTGGTCTATTTCTAAAAAAGTTATAATACGATAATGTTAAAAAGTGAAAAATTAAACTAGCTGGTTCCATAATATAAATGAAGTTACGGGTTTAAAATGTAGTGAGGTAGTGGAAATAACCAACATCAATATTGACCAAATTACCAAAAAATTCAAAATATTCTAAAATACATACCTTTAAATATCAAATGAATAAATATGAAATGATAAATTTTAAATGATCTGAAAATTACAGTTAGATTTTTTAATACATCCTTTTTTTGAAAAATCCAAAAATTGCTTTAAAAAATTCTAAACAAGAAAAATTACTCGTGTTCCTCGATTTACAAATTCCATTGTGTTTCGATCGCCACAAGCTTTTTATTCTCCAATTTAAATCATCATTATTTTTAATTTGTGCATCGAAGCCACGATAATAGCAAAATTATAAGATTTGGACCAATTGGTTGAATACGATAACATTACCTTCACCACCAGATGGCGCGTGCCTTCATGTGTAAATGTGCAAGATCTAAAGCTCAATTAATGATATAAGTATGGTTTACAGTGATGCAGTTGATCAATCTCTCTTTGTCTTTCTTATTACTACATAATGATTTTGAATACGTACAGACTTGAAAATGCACATGTGCGTTGAAAGAGAAAAATACACGTATGAGATGGTGAAAAAGCGAATGTCTGAACTTCATAAAATCGAAGCAGCGACGCATTGCGATGTCGTGCGTTGTTTTTATCTATGGATATAAATACAGACACGCTATTATATACAGAGGCAGTCGTTGATACTATCCAACTTTTCCATCTTGTTACATCGAGTGTTTTATCCTCGATTACATGAGTGAATAATTCATATCGAGCAGCAACATGAAATATTGGAAATCTTGCCGCTAGTCGGTCGGGTCGCGGCTACGAATGTAACTTTGCAGCAACAAACGTAACGACATTAAAATCTGATAATACGCAGCATCATACACGAGTTTAAAGCTCGACTGTAGCCGCGCGGAGCATTATGTATAGCCATGAAATACGCGCGCATGAACACAACACCACAATTAGATCAGGCGAGCGCAGAAATCATTTAAATAATACAGGCCACTGGCAGCTATACACGCCGTGCGGGGGGTGGTGCTGGGCTGCAGCAGCTAGCACACGCATATATGTACGCAATACCGTACGTGCGTATACATATAGTCAGCGACGTCAGCGGCGGCGCACCGGCAAAGACTAATAACATACTAATTTCAATGCATAATCCAAGCAGCGACATTCTGATGCAACACTGCGTTGTTTTGTGTTAATGCACCGGGAGGCTGCTGATGCTGCTGATGCCGCGTGTAAACGCGTGTGGCACACAATGCTACAACACGCGCGTATGTGCTTATCTTCGAGGCAAAACTTGAACTAATTCATCTCGTTTCAGGGGTTTATATTTATAGGACGAATTTGCACACGTTGCAGTACTGTATGACTACTGCTACTACTACTGGTGCAGGGCACGATCGCACGTATTGACAAGAACGTATGCGCGCGCGAGAGAGGCTTTAGATTCGATGCGTGAATGAAAAACAACTTGCTAAACACACAGCGGAGCGCATTGATGTTGTGCAGCATACATGCAAACACGAATCTATATTAGCTCGTCGAACTGCAGCGCTGTACGCTGTATATGAGTACCGTGCTGTGGCATCAGCGGCAACACCTCTGCCGATTTCATCCCTCGCTCGTTGCATGTGCATTTGCATCAGCGCAGAGTAGAGAGAGAGAGAGAGAGAGAGAGAGAGAGAGAGAGAGAGAGAGTGGAGCTAGCAGCAGTAGCGGCATGCATCGAAGCTCAAATAGCGTCAGATGATAATTCGCGTTATCGGGCTTAATACAGTAGTGCTGTCCCGCTGTGCCAATGTCGTTGCGCAACGCATTCAGCCATCCATGTGCAGTTATATACACAGACACATCCTGGTACAAACACACACACCCATACATACTCTTACGCTGGTAGTAGAGAAGGACGCGCTACACGTCGCGATATTTTAGAGATAGTACGGAGCTTCAACAACATGGCCAGATTGTTGTATGCTGCGCCATTCGCTGCAAGCACACGGTATAACAAGCCTCCTTTGCCCTATACCTACCTCTGCGATCGCGGAGAGTTACGCCTTCTCCTGAACCCGTACGAGTCTATGCTACATAGCAATACTCAGCTCTTACGTGTGCTCTCTTCATGCTCATATTTATTATGTGTATCGTTGATTGATTGCATCTGTCCGATCTTGTTTCTGCTATTGGTCTCCCGATGTAGTCTTTCTTATTTTTCTCTAATCCGATGCATCGCTGTACGTATCTGTTGTGTGCATGTGCAGGGAGTGTAGTTATCAGCTGTATGCACTGTAAGTGCACACCGTATATATATGTATAGCATTGCAACTCATCATGCGAATGTGTATGCAGGCTGTCGGGCAGACGGCGTGCCTCATAACTGCACTATACCATGCAGTAGCTTCCTTCCTTCCTCCTTTCATTGCCTCGCAGAGCTGCATCTAGAGCGGCTATGGAGAGAAGGGCTCGCGAATCTGCACGTCTGTACGTGTGCTCGCATTCGCATGTTAGACTTAGACGCCGAGAGCCCAACTACGATATATGTCTATATGTTTAGAATCTTGAGAAAAGCTAAGCTGCACGCATATACCCCCGAGAGAGAGTGAGTCAAGAAAGCAAGAGAAAGGGAGGGTGTGAGGGAGGAAGCAAGCAAAAGGAAGAGAGAGAGAGAGAGAAGAGGCAAAGGCGAATACGAAGAGGGAGAACTTAAAGGAAGGAGAATAATGCCGAGCAGGCAGATAATTGATATAGGGCTCCAGCTTGATACTCTGTGTGTATATATCTAAGCACGAGAAGGCGATATATCAGCCGCAATTTACTCCTCTTAAATATTATTAATTGTCGCTTGCCAAGACTTGCCTCGCTTCTCTACTGCTGCTGCTGCTTCTGCTCCTGCTGCCTGGGTCTTGATGCTCTCAAAGCTCACCTATCTACTGTAAAGTCCGACGACTAAAGCGAAAGGCCAAAAAAAAAAGAAGAAAGAGGGAACTTTTTGGAATGTAAGCTTTCTTTTCTTTTTCGTGGTTCGCACGCGCGACCGTTCAGCACAAGCTTGCACCAACTACTTGCACCACTACACGTTACGGCACGGGAGTTTATTTAACTTTCAAATATGCAAGCTTGTTTGCTCGGAAAATTATGACTCGTGCTCTTTTGTTTCACGAGGAAACGTTCGCATAGGCATAGAGTTTTTTTTACTCCCTCTATCGCGTTTTTTTTTTGCTTTTTTCTATTTCTTTATTCACGTTCTATGGAAAGGCCATGTATGATTTTGCGAAATGCTGATCGCCAGAATCGATTCATGAATTGAGTCGCTTGTGATTTATTTTTTCTTATGTACCATTGAATTCTCAATTTTATTTGTTTCAATAATCATTGAATAATATCATTAATCAATCATATTAATGTTTGAAAATGTAAAAAGAACTATACTTTATTTGATAAAACAATTATTATATATCACTGTGTATAACGTAATTTGACGTCATATTATAATGGCCTTACGCGATCGATAAGAAGGTCGGAAACAATGATCTCGTTCTATTTTTCTGTATCATTAAAGTTCACATTGAGATTCGAATAAGTACACGAGTGAATTCTTAGTCGCCTTATCTTTTAAGTAAGTTTCCACTTGTCGAGCTTGATGGTTTGCCGCAGCAACTCTCGTTCTGTCTCGATTTCGACAATGAAAGGACAGTAAATATGTTTACTGCTCAACTGCGTTACTATTTCGTTCATCTGATATATTTATCCCATAGACTTGAAAGTTTCATTAGAAGAGATACTCCACGCGCGCGAGAGCAAAGCAAACTTACCACAATAGCGTACAGCACATACGAGACTTGTACATTGATTGCTTCCGTACTTTTATTCTCACAAGTCATTTATTGAGGTTGGTCTTTTTCTGAGGAACTGTTTGTGAGAAAACTGCCATCTGTAAAAGAGCAAAACTGCGCGCTGCGCACAAACCCGATAGTAATGGTTATTTTGAAAATCATTATTATAGGTATTACTGAAAGTGAAAAGAAAAAAAGGCTTAGACGGCAGGTAACCGGTGTATCCACATTACTTCTGCTCGGTGCCCGTATATAACTTGAAAAATCGAGTTGAACAAACGTTATTTAAACTTTATATGCGCGCGTTGCTGGCTGGCTGGCCTGCAGGAGAGTGCGAGAGAGAGAAAAGTGAACAGGGGAGGATCAAGTGAATTTCAAGTTGTTCGACGTCTAAATACGCTTTTATCCTTGGCGTCCTATTTCCCGTCTTTTTCTCTCTGCAGCGGGTCTCTCGCTCGCAGGCACTGCGCTAGTCTTGCTGTGTGTATACACGTAGCCAATAGTTTGTAGCGGTATACAGCGGGCCGCGCGCGTCGACGGTCGCCTCCAACGTCGACCTGTTCTCTCTATATACTTGGGCTCGTGCGGCTAAAAGTTTTCTCGCCCGTTTACTTGTCCTCTCTTTAATTTGCGATTAATTCAATTTCACGCTGTCATTTAAGAGTAGTATCAGCAGCACACGTGCGTTCGCTAGCTCGCCTCGCCTTGCGCGCGCCTAGTTCTCTCTCGTTTCTTCGAGTAGATTCAGCATTAAAGTTTTCGTTACAGATAATTTTCAACTTTTGATGATGTCCAACTTTGTTATTCAGGCTCCTTGCGTAAATCAACTACCGTATTCAAATGAAAACGTCACGTGCATGCATGGGCGTTGAGCAGATTTTTTTATACTTCAATTGCCCGTACTCTAATCAGCTTCTTTCATGAGAAATAAAAATTCGAATTTTGATCCAATGAATTCAATGCACACCAGCGTATCACTAAAAATAGCGAGCAAGTAATAGTGGTTTATTTTACAAACCTCATTGAAGGGATTTTTTAATTTTTGGATATTTACATTAATATCATATGTAATAAACTAAATCGATTAAAATGCTGTCATTGAATCAGCGATGAACCAAGCTGTACCTCAGAATAGTTTTATTTGCACGAGTTGGTGAAGATCATTTCGTGTAAATTTGATCTTTGCTTGCCCTACTGAATAATGTAAGGAGATGGTCTTGAAGCACTTCAAGATAATCTATTCGCGTAACTATACTAACTCTATTACAAATGCAACAATACAAATTAAAGATGAAATTTCGCCTGTTGGTAATCCACAAAGTAAATATTAGAAACCTTTGGCTCCGACAATAACTCGTGTACGGTATACGCTTTGTACTTTTTCTCCAGCAGGCACAAATAATAATGTCGTAGCAGTATTTAGACGGGCACTTTGATCCCTGCACAGGTGTATGCGTGGGTGCATGTTGCTCCCGCCGAAGCAGCAGCCACCGGCAAGGGTTGCTCTCTCTCTCTCTGTCTCCCTCTCTCGAGCCATTGTACACAATAAGAGAGCAGGAAAGAGCGAGAGAGGAAGCGAGACAGAGCGAGGCATTGTGCACAAACTATATTACAAACGGAAGTGGCTGCTGCCTCCCTTCCGCAAATCGTAACTCAGTGTCGCGCGAGGCCTGCGGCACAATGCACTATACGCACAGTGGCGGCGGTGGCGGTGCTTTTGCTGCGCTGCTACTGCCGCCGCTACTGCTGCTGATGCTGGTCCGCGTGGCAACCTATCCCCTTGGAGCTCTACTACTCTCTCTTTCTCTTGCTCTACCTGCCTAGCTGCCTGTTCTCTCGTGCATACATACCTTCGCACATGTTCGCTTACGTGCATTCAGCTACGTACGAGTGCATCTATATGTGTTGTTGCTACCGCCGCCGCCGCTGCTTTCTCAGCTTAGATGCTTAGGGAGCCTCTGTGTGGATGTGTGTTGTGTATACATCGTTGTGAAAACAACGTCGCGAGTACCGCGCTTTATAATGCACAGCCCCAATATATAGCGAGACATAGACGTACACGACGTACTATGCACGTTGCTGCTGCTGCCACGACTGCTCGTTGCTCCGTTGAAAGTTAAATTATTCGACTATTTGTTTAGCCACGAAATTTGCTGGAACACAAAATTCCATACTGAAAGATGATATCATTTCACAAAGGAAAATAAAATAAATCTTTTTCTCTCTTCGAGCAGCACTGATGAATTGCTTATGAGCGTTGGGCTTACTCATTTTCAACACATTTTCTCTGAATTGATTTTTCTTTTTGCTTTTTTAATAGATGGAACTCTTAACACAAACAGTAACAACTTGAATACATTTTATCTTCTTTTACGTGGTAAAAAAGTTTAGAAGTAATGAAGGGCTTTGCAATCTGATTTTAATGGTAACAATGAGTGATCAGAGTAATCAAATTACATGAGAATACGAAAGAAATCCCTCTTCGATAAGGGTTTTGAAAGTACTCAATTTTTTTAATTTTACTCGACTTTACACCTCTTCTCTCGATACATCTCTAAAATTGCGAAAACAGCGTTCGATTTTATGTATTTCATTATCGGTTGATCGATAGTTACTTGGACTACTTTCTTATCAGCAGTGTTATTACGGTTATGCACCCAATCAGCTTTAAATTTCAAGTAGTCATTAGCAGACAATTTTTTCTCGAACATGGATTTTCTTATTCTTAACAAGTTTCATCTCCATTTTTATGCGCATTTGAAAAAGTTTTACTTCGATAATAGATCGTTATAAATAATAATTTTGGGTAATAATCATAAAAATGATGTTACAAGAAAAATATATATACTTCGTGCTAGCTCGCAGACGCATAAGGACATGAAAAAAAAAGGTGAAAAAGTTCTTATATAATATTTTCTTCTTCCCCCTCCTGGGGGATATCCACGCTATAAACTGATATTTTAGCCGGGACGTTTCCAGGTACAGCTATCTCTATGTGTGAGTGTGTGTGGAAACCTGTTGGGATATGTACGCGGGTACCGCTGCTATACAGGTATACGTGCAGCTGTGCAGCGCCTAGCATTGTGCATATTTTGCAGTTTCTGTTTTTGTAAAATATACCACTCGCGCGACGGCGCAAAGACTTTGGAGTTTTATTTTCGGTGGAGAAGCGTGAGCTTATGCATTATGCGAGCAAGAGCTTCCGTTAAAAAATGCGCGCGGCTACGAGAGAGCGAGAGAGAGAAAGAGTGAGCGCGCTGCGGCGCCCTGGCAATAGCAACCGAGGCGGCGGCCACGTTATGTGTGCAGTACACACACTCGCATGATATGTAATATGCCCGTACATACATTTAGCTGCAGCAGCGCGAAAGCCGAGTAGCGTTACGGACCGTTGTGTAGTGGCGCAGTTTCGTATAAATTAAAAGTGTTAATTTGCTTAATAAGACGTTTCAAGCCCCCCGTACGTACATACTACGTCAACGGACTTGTGTGCCCGCACAATAAAGAGAAGAGAAAGCGGTGATAAACATCGTCAAAAATGATTTGTTGCTTTTAATTTCATTATCATTTTAGGAATATAATACCAATACGTAGTGGTGCGGTACGCAGCCGACTTGGCATTTTATGCGTTCGTAAAAAATTACTCATTATGCATTCAAGTATTGTGCATTTTAAGTGCATAAAATTCAGGGCGTATACTTGAAGTTATAAATTTTATAAACCAGTGATTCGTATTATATCGGCGAGGTTGCAAAATCGTAAAGGTTGCGGAATATATAAAGTTAAAAAAACGATTCGCAGGGCAGAGCAGAGCCTTAACTTCTGAGTATGCAAAATATCTGCCGGGAAACAACCCGGAGTCTTATATGCAACGACGGAACGTTTAAAAACGGTTATTTTCATCTTAAAACTAAACAAGCCATGGCGTGCACGGTGGGTAATAGACTTTTCTAGACTCACTCTCTGCTTTTTTTCCATATAACGGGCTAAAGAAAGCTCCCCCCAGATCTCTTTCTGAGCTCACAGATGGTGTTGTGCTTTTGCCAAGATTGAAATACAAATTTACGATAATACGTGGACTTTATTGCCAATATTAACTTTCATCTCATGACCAGGCGGCCACGCACGCACGGCCGCGACCGTCGACCAAAGTATCCTAGCAGCTGATCTCCGACTCTCAACGGTATCGTAAAACGTCTAATTACTCTCTTCCTTGGCGCATATAGCCGTCGTCGTGTGGCAGCAACCCATAATCCTTTCCAAGTATCTCACCCGCACCCGCACGTGTATATATATTCGCCATTATGCATGGCTTCTTACGTCGCGCGCGCGCACGTCGTTCAAGATTTTTTTCCACCATGCTAATGTCTTTATCTGAATAATATTCAGTGGGGCTTGATCTTTTGTGCAATTCTGCAGCTCATGCACGTGTCTCAAGTGCTTCAGCCTTTTTTTTCACGGTTTAATGAACAAAGACGCTCGATAAGTGCCAAAATGTTGAAGGATCCTCTTTGAAACTTCCAATTGAGAGGGGCAGAAAAAAAAGACCATACGTTCGAAGCATCCTTGTTGTTGGGAAATAAAGTGTATCTCTTACCCAACATACTGTTATAACGCAAGATTCGAGTTATATGATGTGTTTTACCCCTCGTGACTCTTAAAAGTCAGCTAACAAGATCTATGACTTGAGATACGATCGATAAATCTTGTTAGGTCGACGAACCCTGAAATATTTTTTAAGATGGACTCCGCAATAATATTAATTTTTAGAAAATAAAAATGAAATAATTAAACATAAAACTTAGCCAGTGTGAATTTGAAATGGAATATCTTATTCAAAATAACCATTCAAAGTAAATAACAGTTTCACCCTCTCGTCGTTATGCAAATGAATACAAATGATTTTGAATAATAATTGTTTTTTAAAAGTTAAAAAATGTGATAATAAATAACATCTAAAAATTTCTTCTATTTTTGAATTTATTTTTTTTTATGATAATCTTTTTCTTTCAAACTTTTAACAACGAGAGATGTAAGAAATTAGTTGTGTAAAAACTGTTCAAAAATTATGATTCTACTATTAATGATTTTATAACAATTACCCCAATACTTTCCGAGTTCATTCTTTTTTCCATGACAACAGAAGATTTCAAACTATGAAACTCTATTTTTTGTTAATATATCGACACCAATCATGGTCACGGGGAGGATTCGATTTTATATTTTTTCCATTTCGCCATAGTCGTGTACCTGATGATGCAGAATAATGAAGACGAGGCCATCGTACTTGTCCGATAGAGAGAACCATTGCCGAGCAAACAGTTCGTCAAGCCTAACAGCTTCCCTTTACCCTTGCCTCTCCTCTCAATCCATTTGCTCTCCTCAAACATTCATTCTCTCGTTAACGATTGAAGGAAATGTGTATATGCTCTATACACCGTACCCACTTCAGTGTCTCCTAAACAAGAACGCCTCTTAATGTTTGCCTTCTCGTATTCTCTTACTTTAACCCGATTTCATATTTGCAAATCAAAAACGAGAGTGATAGTTTATCAAATATTGCTCGATCAAACAAACAGTTTATCGAATATTTAATATTACTTGATAAATAAATAGTATAATTTTGCTGAAAAAAAACTAAACATTTTTCTTATCCACAATTCAATAGAACCAAACGAAGAGCTTTAAATGAATGAGGAAAAACTGTCTGAATGTAAACTACAGTATTATAAATTAATCGTATATGCGGATATACGCGTGTAATACACCATAAATTAAAAGACTAATTTGCTAGTACGCGAGACTTCATAAATTCTGTATTCACACGAATTTTACAGGCATTACGCGTATCTATCTCAAACTTTATCTCTCTATCTCTCAATTCTGCTTTTATTTCATCTCTTCTGGCCAGCATATATATAGTATAAAATAGAGCACAGGAGCCGAGTGCGCGGGCGAGAGAGGGCGAGAAAGCGAGAAAGAGAGACTATGTGTGCGAGTGCGGACGTGCGTTTCACTCGCACTTGCTAACTCTTCTCACACTCGCGGAGGTTGCGCGGCTCGGCAGCGTACTATCTATAACTATATGCTAGGTAATAGAGCAGAACTACTGGCTTCGCTGAGTTAATTCAGTTCGTTCGGGTACATTCGTTGCGCTTTAATCGCCACGCTTGACGCTTGGGCTTGACGAAAATTAAACTGCCCGTCCCAAGTTGGTGTCATAAAAGCGCAGAGCGAGAGAGGGAGAGAGAGAGACCACCGCGTGATATACAGCGTGAGAAAGACAGTCAAACAGACAGACAAAGAAAGAGATACAGAGCTCGAGAGAGCGCGAGTAAAAGTGAAATGCAGAGAAAAAGAGCTTCACGACGCCGCATTTATGGATGTATGTCTGTGAATGTGAGTATGCACGTCTAAGTGAGCGAGAGGTGTCAAATTTATTACCTCAGCTACTGTTACCCTCAAGTATTAGTAGAAGTGGTGGCGAAATAAAATTATAATGAAATTCATCACAGATGCTGCGGAACAGTTTGACTCGTATTTTCTGCAAAGCTCAGGACTTTCTGCACCGTTATCGACTTGTTGATTAGTACGTTTTAAACTCGACTGATGAAAATATTCATTTCTATACCGCGATACTTGATCCTTGTTACAAAAGCAAAATATATTATAATTCGCTTATCAAAATTTATATTTACTGACATTATCTGAGTATAATCAGTATACTAAAAAATATTTCTGATTTATTTTTTTAGTTCCATTGTACAACATCAGCGTCGTGGAGGGTAGAGCCATCGAACTGCCATGCAACATCACTGCACCCGGATACGATACCCTTGACATGGTATTTTGGTTCAAAGATGGCTCTGGACCACCTCTTTATACGTAAGCATAATATTTAAATAATAATTTCTAAATATGAAAGTTACATTATAGATGAAAAATAATTTTTTAGATACTGGCTAGAGAATAAAATTCTCAAAATTATTAACTATAAGGCCCGTAGCAAAAAGCTTACGCATTATTTTCAAGTATACTTATATCGGATCGATATTGAGACAAAAAAGCGCTCTCATCATAACATATTATGAAAGTATAAGAAGCAAAAAATAAGTATGTAGATCGATTAGGAAGAAAATGATGGTTGCAGTATAGATCACATGGTATAAGGTTCATGACTTGCAGCTACAAAGGGGGCAACGGTAGAGAATTCACATGGCACTAAGACAACGTCGAGCACGATGAAACAGGCGATTTCGTTGCTGTCTAGTTACCTGTAACGCGGCACCCATATACTCCGCTACTACGAAACGCAGACTCGAGCGTGCACCTGCTACACAGTACAAAACAGCTCGGGGCACACAAATTGTCATGCATTATTTCATGATCAAATATTGCGCGAATACCTTTGCATCTCGCAAAAGACACTGGCACGCTCCAGATATATATTTCAATAAAACAATGATGAAAATGTGTAAAAGAATGTTAGGGAAAAAGTTTGAAACTTTCAGAATTGTAGAATTCAAGTTGTAGAAGGCAAGTTGGAAAAGTATTCCTTTATTTATTTCAAAAGATGGCAAAATGTGTGAGGATTTGTTTCTTTGGAAAAATTTTATTGACGTATAATTGACTTTTTTGAACAGTACGCAAAATAATTCAGTAAAAATTCAAAGCTTCTCATTCTTTGATTACAAGATGAAATTTTTTACGTTTTCATTTATCTTTTCATGAAAAAAAATGAGTAGAATACATCTTTTTTAAAATTACTCAGCTTATAGAAACTAGAAAAAGATTAATTTTTCCTCATGAAATATTCCTCGAAGCAAAAGATGTTCTCAAATCTCATGCGCACATAAAGGAAAATTTTTAAATAGATCATCCAAAGCTGATACGCTAATATACTTTTGTTGTTACAAAAATGTCTTCCGTCGGATCAATCAATATTTTCTCCGTTTATGTACGTGACCTCTCGCTGCGTCGGCTGCTATATGCAAATCTCGTGGTTTGAACAATAAAAAAGCGGAAAAAAGATCGAAGAAGAAAAAACGTTCAGTGACATCTGATTGTTCGTAGTATAGGGTCATATGTACGTACAGATTTATATTGAATCCTCGTTATTTGCTCGTTTTCCATTGGGTCGCAAGAATGGTAAAACAGGAAGAGAAAGAGGTAAAGAGAGAAAAGTAGCAGTAGTCCGCCACGCGTGTGTGACTGTGTGTGTACTGTATACACGAGCAGTACAGTGTAGGACAAATCGATGAAAGAATATAAAGTTACGTGAATATATAGGTAGCGAGTCGCTTGGTCAAGCTTGCAGCCACATGAGCAAGTTTCCCTTTACAAACCTCCATGTATATGAGACTGTCACTGTGCATGTGCCGTATACGTATATACAAATCTGCACTCGAATCCTATAGCTAGCACATCTATATGGAAGTTGCACGAGGCTTGCCAAGGGATTTGAAATCGCTGGACCTAGGACAACTTTTAGACTCGCGTAATCTAGCACAGAGCTCGTGGATAGGGATTTCGGCTTCTTCAAGACTATATGTACTCAAGCAGTGTTCTGTACTACTGCTTCAGTCTGCTCCGCGGCTCAGCTCTATCTTTTACTCCTGTGTTGTTGCTCTCTGCTTCTCTCTATTTGTTCGCGTTCGTGTTCTGTATAAGAAAGCATCTGTCTTGTGTAGTGCTTGTGCAACTGATATGGTCTCGTTACACTGATCTCTCCTCGACGTTTTAGGCCCCTCACTTTATCGCGATCGATCTGCAGACCTCTCATTGCATGTAAAATTTTAATATGAATCTTTTAAAGACTCCATTTTTGTAAATTTTTAATTAAACTGCCAAGGGCGTTGGATAATTGAAATAGAATTTCATATCGAATGAAAGGGCTAAGTTAAAACGTTCACTAAGCTCCAACCTCAACGGTGTAGCCATTTTCTTTATTATTCGAAGAAAATTTTCCAATTCTTTTGCTTCAGGTATTGCGGTAAATCCCAATAGTATAAACTGTACAATGAGATTTTACATTTATTTAAAAATCATAGCATGACATTTTTATCGTTTTTTTTATACGATTTAATTATTTAAAACACGGTTCCGAAAAGCAGTCACATTGATATTCTTTTCGATACATACACTATTTGTTTTAGAAAATAATGACGCTTTTTATGTTAAAAACAGTAAAATTCTTAAATTTGTATGTATGGTACGTACAAAAAATGTCTGCAATATTATCTTTTAAATTTGATATTATTAAAAGAATAAACTTTAACATTCATGTAATATTTTCTATATTCAATGGCATCCAGCATAGATTGAATATTCTACATTATTTAAAATACGCATTACAAAGGAAAATATTATTTTAAAATTGATCGTAGCTGCAGACATCTTGCATAAGGCGATTTTGGCCATTTATCTTAATATTCAGCAGACAGGGATGAGAGATAGAGATTTCTTTTAGCTCGCACGAAGCAGATGTATTTATCCTCCATTGTTTGTATTAGTGTCAAGATGCTCGTTCTATGTAGCTTTGCAATGTCTAAGTGCTGTGTAGCTTATATTAGTTCCCGTAATCCTTCTCGATCATAATTAATTATCGCAGATACTCAAACTCTCTCAATGGTATAATAAAGCAAGAGCTAGTATGATTTTCAAGCAGATCATGTTTTATTCCGGGTCTACGTGTATTAAATGATTGACAGATGAAATTACGTAAGTATGCATTCCTTGTAATATTAAGCATAGGATATTGCTTGCGACAGGTAGTGGCACAGTCAGATCATTGTGCGCTTCGACTGACCAATGGTCCATACAACCGAGTATATGTAAGCTTGATGAGATTGGGATGCAACTTGCGTATTATAGCACGATTTGTAAGCAATAACAACACATGATGTATAATCTTCTGACATTGACTTATATGATAATTTTTGTTTTTCCAATTGTAGATTTACAAATAAAGGTATTCGCCATCTAGCGGTGAAGGCTTAAAGTGATATTATCGTATTTAAAGTCATTGAAAATTGATCTAAATTTTTAAACAAATTTTCATATCCAAATCATTTGAAATAGTTGTAACACGATTGTATCAAAAACAAACTCCAAAAATAAGACAACTAAAGGTAATGATTACATAATAAGTGGTCATTAGGACATTATTAACGTCGTGCAGATATTTCTACATGAATTTATTTACTTTAATTAATTAATCATTCAGTAGACTTACTATTTTAAAAATTCATTGAAAAGTAAGAAAAGGATAAGAAAAGTAAAGATGAACTAAGATGTTGAAATTATTTAAAAGGCATTAAAAAATGTAAAGAACTCTAAAATAAATTACAACATTTTTTATAAGGCATATATAGGAGAATGCGAAATAAAAGTTAACATTGAAAATATTCTAAATAAATTTAATACTATTATTAAAAGCGAATTAAGTTTTGGATATTATATATATTACTAACGCTAACTTTGAAATTAAAGGACAGCGGTAATAAGATCGTGAAAAAAATTGATTCATCAACAGGGGAAAACGAACTATGCTAGTAAATAGCACTCGCATAACTATGTTCGTCGAATTGAACGTGTTCTAAAAAAAATTGAGAAGTTTGGTAGGTTGTTTAGTTGAAATTTCACTGATACGTTATAGTTACCTAGCTACAAAAGTTGTATTTACGTATCAAAAGAATTGAAGACACATGCCAAAACTGCAGTCAGCTAATATATCTGTAACAACTCGATGAGAGTCCGATAGTAAAAGGGGACCCTCTGTGCTAAACTCCATAAATATTCGCTTGGATAGCGGATGGAGCGCAGTAGTAGTGATTGAAACAAGGCCGACGCTCATACACGCACGTGCGCACACATGCACACGGAAGGTCGAGCAGCGCAGAGAGAGCACAAAACAGCGACGACTAGTCTGGATTCGCGCAATGACGAGACGGAGAGAAAGAGACACGAGCTCTGATGTTGTCAAGCTTGTAGGGCACCAATGCGAATACGCTGCGAGCCAAAGAGAACATAGGGTGAGAGCTGCTGTTGCTGCTAGCATCGTGAATAATTGCCAGCACTGGATTTTGTGTCCAGTGCACATATATACTATATTTACAAGTACTGTTCTCTCGTTTGCGTCTGATGATACTTTGAATTTGAACAAGCGTATTGGTATTTCGTCCGTATGTGAGTATAGGTGAGTGAACCAATGCTTGCTTTGTTTTTGACGACGACTACTACTACTAGTACTAATACTACGTTATTGATGGATGCTCGATGTCTCTATACAGGTATCAACGCTCCGACGTTTGCTTCTGATCCGACAGATGCATTGCCTAAACGTATCGCGCCATGCACTCGTACCCTCTTAAGTCATAACTTAGCTAAGAATACCAAGGTTGACAGCACTAATTTATTGTGGAGCTAAGCTTTTCATAACCTACCATTTTATGAATTATTTACTTATTAGTTGATTTAGAAATTTTTTTAGGAAAACTATTTTGAAATTTACTAGATATATATCATTATCAAGAAGTGCGTTTCGCGCTGCATCCAGCAAGTAAGGCAGAAACTATATCACACGTTCTCTTCATATACATCGCAATTGGTTACTAACATTTTCATTAGTTCATAAGTAGTCGCAATCTTATTGAATTCCGGAATTGTTATTATAATTAAGAAGTCAACTCTATCAAAGAGGTTTGAAATTTAGGTTTGAGATGATGTATCTAGATTTTAAAATCTCTTATCAATGATTTAATATTATTTTGTAAAGATAAATATATCTCGTTTTTACGACTATTAAACGATGACAGAATTGAAACAGAATTTTTTAGCATAAATATAATGACTAATTTTAAGTGAAATCAAATGATCAAAACAGATTTTTCTATTGGCATGAAATGATTTTCATTCGTGTCCCCAACTTTTATTCTTAGAGTTATTGGGACCGCTTATTACCCTTGTTCGGAGGCTTGAGATTATAATTTTCCCAGAATTTATGATAATTGCTTATCCTCAGTTAAAAAAGCGATGATTTAATCCTATCATAAAAATAAACACGTTGTGATTGTTTATTGAAATTGTGGCATTAGGATATTTAGGTTTATAGTTGATCAGTTGTAGGAGTTGATGAGTGACTTTAAAAATGATTATTGCTTGAAAGCCAACATTTTCTACTTGGAAAAAGGATCAACTGACAATTTGAATTTTGAAAGATCTGTCTAACATCAATACTAGAAATAACGAATGGATTTATATTTGAGTTCATTTACGAAAGATGAAAATAATGTTTTTCACAGTCATGACAGAATGAATAACAGTATGAAAAATTGTATTTTATTTTTGTGCAAAATTGTGGAATATTCATGCAAAAGATTTTTGAAAATAACATCGCGCACACATAGAATTTCAGAAGTCCTCATTGCATCCAAATGTTTCGAATAAATCTCACACTCTTAGAGTTTTCTTCGATTGTGTACTACATTCATGTGTCTATTCAAGTCACACTGGCATCCAAATAATTTGTGATAAATTTTACACTCGAAGTTACCTGCAATCATGTAATAATCATCATGTGCATTTCAAGGTTACCTTTGAGTGCAAATAATTTGTGACAAATCTCACATTCGAAGGGTCTAAAGGGATTATGTACTGCATTTATGTGACGTTTTAGGTGATGTTTGAATCCAAATGATTTGTGACAGATCTCACACTCGAAGGGTTTGTAGTGATCATGTACTGCTACCATATGCCTTTTGAGATTTGCTTTTGTTCCGAATGATTTGTAACACATGTCGCATTCAAAAGGTCTGTTCCGATCATGTACTCCATTTGTGTGCTTTTTGAGTAAACAATAGTATCCAAATAATTTGTGACAAATCTCACATTCAAATCCTTTACTCCGATCATGTACTGTGTTCACGTGAATTTTGAGGTATTGTTTTCGTCCAAATAATTTGTGACAAATCTCACATTCAAATCCTTTACTCCAATCATGTACTGTGTTCACATGGATTTTGAGGTATTGTTTTCGTCCAAATGATTTCTGACAAATCTGACACTCAAAGGGTTTGCAGTGATCATGTACTGCTACCATATGCCTTTTAAAGTTTGCTTTTTTCCGAATGATTTGTGACATATGCCACATTCAAAAGGTCTGTTCCGATTATGTACTGTCATTTTGTGTCTTTCGAGATTCTTCTGGTATGCAAATGATTTATAGCAAATCTCACACTCATATAGTCTGATGTTTTTGTGTGTCGTACTGATGTGTATTTTTAAATTATTTTCTCTCTTGAACGTTTTTCGACAAATTTTACACTCATAAGATAATTTGATTTGAGTAATTTTTCGAAATATTTTAACTTCCTTATGTTCGTCAATTTCCAATTGTGACTTTTCTTGAAACTGGGATTTATTATCGTAATTGAATCCTTTTTTGATTAAAATCATTATTTCTTTAACATTTAAATAACGGTTGTCGATGTTTGTCAATAAAGACCCAAATTCAGGTTTGACATCTTTGCATCCATAATCGATGAATATATTCCCATTTATTCCACTGGTCTGATCTTCGTTTTCTACTGTCACATTTGGTGGATAATTTGGAACTCAGTTTTGCAGATAATCTTCGGTAAAGACTTCAGTTCAGGTTTCACATTTTTGCACTCAAAATCGATGAATATTTTTGCATCTATCTTTTCCTGTGCCATAACCTCATTCATGTTATTGGCCTAAAATTCAAATTAAGTAATAGTTTTTGAAAGAAGAAAAACAAAAGATTATTCAATTCATTGAACTTACCGATGATTTATCAAATGTGAATGTTTCAACATTTTTTACTTCGCAAAAATCCTCCGCATTGAAATTATAATCGGCTCCTGCACCCGGCCAAGTATCGTTCGGCTCTTCCTTCATCCTAAAAAATAGTTAATTGAGGGGACCGATTTAAAAAATATTATGTCATGCACAAAAAAGGGGTTGCTAAGTACCTAACTATGTTCCTACAGTTTTCCATCACTCGCTGATGATTACGAGTAATCACTGAGAATTTTCACGATACACACTGAAAGTTTTTTTGAGGTTAGATAATTCGAGTAGCCAAGACCGCACCTTGATTTTCCCAATTTTGTTAACAGTTTTTTTCTGCAAAAATGTAGCTCCTCGACAATGACTTTACACACTCTATTTGTATAATATAGCGAGGTTATTTCGCGATTGTGATAGCTTCTAGACGATACCTTCCGCCTTTACTGTCGACTGGGCGTACTCAGAAGTGAACTGTGATACAATAGAAACACACATAGGTTATTGAAACCACACCGATGTTGTAATGAAAATGACATTCACTCAGGCGCAAAATTTTCTAATATATATATATATGTGCGATATATGCAGAGAAACAAACACAATGGAAAAATATATCTCTGAACTTACGCCGATAAAGTACAATGTTATTACACAGGTTATATTAGAAATAAAATTTATTTGTGGTTGTGACAGAAAATGTTAAAACCATTGTTTTATACGCTTGACTAGCAGTTATTTGTTAATAATAAAATGCGCAAAAACGATTTTGAGAAATGATAAATTATTATTCTGGAAACTCTGTGATTACACCTCATAAAAATGAACGAAGTGCCTATTTAAAGGAAAATTAGTACCCGAATTTCTAGAAATTTTTGATTTTCGTGGACGAAAATAGTCATCTTCTAGATATCTCTAAAGTTATTTGGAGTTTTTTACACGAAAATCAAAAATGTCATGTACGAATTTTACCCCTAATAGCTGAACCCAAAAATTAAATACATAGTCAATCCAAAGCCATCAGCGTGCAACTGTCGGGAAATAAATAAAGCATATTCGTCTTATTAGAATTTCGTCAAGGAGGCAAATAAGTGAGCGAGTCGAGAAACCGAGAGGAAGGGAGATTTAATGGTGGTTAAGGCCGTCGTCGTCGTCGTAGTGGCATCTCTACTACTAGCGGCACACAGCTATTACTACGACTAACACTACTATCTCTTTATGAGATTCCTTGAACGAGCGTTTTATGCGTAATTCGGTAATTTACGCGGTGGCATTGTCGCGTCTGCGGCATTCGAGAGCTGGTGGGCGCGGGAATTTCGCGTATCCTAATAGTGCGAGGCGTTAACGCGATGCCTGTTTATTTACGCCGCGTGGCGAAAGATGCGAAATTTATTCTCTCGAATCTATAACGCGCGCACTGATTCGTTCCAGTACTCGAGGGAAAAAAATACTCATACTCGCGCCCCACGCATGCATACGTGTATGCTGCACACAAGAGATGCTCAGGTAAATTTAATAGCGCAGTATCGCAGAACTTTTCGTCATTCGTCTTCGTTTTGAAGTTTGCGCTGCTGCACACGCCGAGTACGGCTTACATATTCACGAGAGCACGGCACAGATATGGTCACGGGGAATACGCGCAGACGCGTACTCTACTACTCGAGTGCATGCGCATCTTGTGCAGAGACGAGTCCAGTCATGAAAAAGAAAACGTTATATACATCTTTCGAAAAACGAGTTGTGCGACATGTAAGTAGGTATGTGCTTTTCTCTCTCACTTACTCTCTCGCTCTCTGCATGCCTAACCGGTATGGATACATATTTGAATGTGATCGCTTATATAGCACCCAGAAGAGGGCAAAGGGATGAGTAAACATTCTCGACAGCCAACGGCAGACCAAGTGGCGCGCGTGTACACATGGACAGGTGGACAAGAAATACTGTATTCGCCCTGGCTTCTCCTCGCCTCTGTGTACCTATACGCGAGCTCTAGTTCTATGCAACCGATGGACTCTACTGTTTCCATAGCATACGTCTTTTTCTCGTTCTCTTTCTTTCTCTCGTGTGCACTGGGGCACTGCTGCTAGTACTGCTGCTGCTGCTGCCGATGCTACGTTGCGCACGATCGCCTTTCTACAAAAGCTCCGTTCAGCTATCTTTCGCCTCGCCTTTTTTCTCTCATCTTTTATATATGCTCGAAACGAAGTACATGGCGGTTGTATTGCGATGGCCAGAGCATCGGGAGAAAGAAAATAAAGAGCCGGTATAATACGCTTGGCTCTGCCCAGACTAGAGTATCTCGGGATAGTCGAGCTGCAGAAATAGTAATGGCAGTAAAGCAGCGAGCGTCAGACGTGGGTATATATACCAGCAATGGAAAGCAACAACGAGAAAGGATGCGGGTATATCGCAGCAGTTATTCTTCATTTGCGAGCTCACTCGCACTTTAAATGCCTTTCGCATCTGAAACATTCAATTGAGCTAATTGCCAACGTCGTTTATCATGCAATTTTAGATTACGCGTGTGCGCGAGCATGGCTATTTTTTCTCTGTCTCTCTCGGGTAAAAGTTTAATTCTTCGTTATGGCGGACGAATTGTCAAAATTACTTTTGCCAACTAGCTACGGCCGCGAGCTCGAAGCCTCGAGGTATATTTATTGAATATTATAATTTTTACGATGGTTTTAATTGGAGTCGGGAATTAATAGCGCTTGGCGCGAAACGCCTTTCTCGCACAGATACATAAAAAGACAAGCTGTATACTTATCCTGACACATCGCAGGCCATATAGTCGTATCAAGCGGCGTCAAGTCGTTCCACTTGCTATAACATCGAGAAAAATAAGATTAGGAGGTATAATGGCTAGCTGGGACAGCTAGCTCTCGGTGCGCGGCGGCTACCGGAGGTGCAAAAGTGCATCGTTTACGCGGCAATAAGAAGAACTTACTTCCCCCGAAGCTAATAATGAACAGCTCCCTCGTCGCCTCAAGCGTAAACCGCACACTGCTCGCAGCGCACGATACCACCTCCTCCACTATATATCTAAGGAGTTGGACTGCGCAGCAGCTTATACGATCCTCTTGGCTCTTTACGATGCCGACAATGTACACACACGCTCGCATGGGCGCGTCCGCTCGTGTTCGCACTCGGAGCTTTTATGCTATATACAGAGAAAAGCTCGCAGTCACCCTCTGCTACTTTCTATATTATATTGATACCTTTTCGAAGCTTCCAAGAACAACAGCACATAGGTTGTAAAATTCGTTGCGGGCATTATTATGTCCAACGCAGCACGGCATATAGACGCTGCTGCTGCTGCACATCGGGTGAGAAAAGTAGAAAGAGAAATAGAGAGATGGGAGGAGATAGAGCGCGCATGTATATAAACTATATCTGATACTGTACTACACACAGATATTTTACTAAGAGGAAGCTAGCAGCTAGTATGTGAAGGCTTTGGGTGCGGATTTACTCTTTGAAGGAAATTGAAATAAATGGCCTTGGACTCTCTCTCTACCTCTCTCTGACTCTCTCACAGTCTCATTCGCGCGTATAACTTTGCACCTTCGCAGCTGTACCATACATACATACACATAGAGCTAGGCACGTGTAGAAATGGGCGAGAGCTTGCATACATTATGGTCCTTCGCTGGCTGCCGGCTCTTACCGCACACGATCTCTATGCGTACTTCGAAGCTTTTGAGATGGCAGATCCATTCAAGATAATAATATCAAGTTTCGCACATTTATTTAGGATGCCTTATTACATTTTGCGCTCTTAACCTCTTGTCTAACAATTATAATTCATTTAATTTTATTCAAACAACGTTTTCGGAAGAAAATTAATGCGGAATAGAAATTTATATTTGTAATTTATAAACTATATGCTTAGATAAGTTCATTTATACTAGGAAAAAACCTTGAAACTTTATTAACTGAATAATTTTCAAGCAACGACAATATCCGAGAAACACTCGAGGCTGAATAAAAGCGAGAGCGATATCAGCGTAAAAAGTATAAGAAACTTTTATAATTCAGCAGGTCTGTGAGAGGTGTGCGCGGAAGTGCGTGCGGCAAATAAAATCTCTCAGCTCGGCGGCGCGTGATACGTGTGTGCGGCTTGTACGAGTACTACTGCACTCAGTGTGTATTCGTTGACGCGCACGATCTATGCGCGCGAGAGCTGAGAGAAAGAGAGGCGAGGAACGGGGGGAGAGAGATTATATAACATCGTCGACAGTGAAGAGCCATTAAGTGCCGAGCGTGTACGCAAAACCGAATTGAATTAGGAAGTTCTACCAAGCACATGTCTTGAATTTGCATTTAGCGCTGCTGCTGCTGCTGCTGCTGTCGCTGCCACTGCCGCCCGTCGCGTCGCGTATACCGAGCGCGCGTCACACGCTTTCCAATATACGTTATGTGCTGCATCGCGAGGATATGCACTGCAGCGCAAGCCTTGATGTATGTATTGTTGGATCTCACCAGTCCCGATGTATGTACGCGGGCGTCCGTATCGTACAAAACGCAGCTAGATATCTTCCCATAGAAACGAGGGAGGAGGAGCGAACACATACACAGTACGGCAGATTGGTTGTGCCAGTTGTCGATGCTTGATTTGAGACTGGAGCAGTATATACGTTATCGTCTAATTTTCAGTTATTTCAATTGCACCTGTATAGGCTCTATGATAAATAGCGCGGAGCAAACCTAATTTCAACTGTTATAATGCTACGTATACTCGTACCGGCAGGAGGCAAGGAGCGACTGAAACAACGACCAAACTAGCGACAATGCAAGAAGAGGAGCTTCGCTCAGTCGAGAGCCTATATAGCTCGCGCACAAGTGCGAATTTGAAGCTGACTGTGTACATGTTATATACAAGCCGCGGTATGGCTTGTTCTCACGTTTTGGTATCTGGGGATTAGCGCGACTCCGGAACAGGTATATATACACGTGACTGAAATCGTCGTTCCGCTCACTTGAATATTATGAGCAGACTTACAAGACGAGAAGTTATAAATGTATATTCATGGATGAATTGATAGAGTCGTCTGATCGGGGAGACCCATGTGAGTACACTTTTAGAAGTCCTCATTTTGATAGGAAACATATCGCTGATTAATATTTCAGTCTCTTTTAGCTTTAATTTACGCAGCTGTAACGAAATAGACAATCCATGCGAATAGGATTAACAACATCCACGAAAGCGCATTTGATCATTTGAACAAGGATCGATCGATCGGAATGAATTTTTTACCGTAGTGCCCGGTCACATATTCTCGTTTCGTTTGTAGATTAATGCGGAAATAAGGGCTGTTTAGATTAGTGCGCACGCAACCATAACAATAATGGGATACATAAATACAAAATTCATGGCTCGCCGCGAAATACACCGGATTTGTATATTCGCCCAGTGTCAGTAATATTACCACACCACTTGAGTATATATGTACTTGCATACCGCTCTGAATGACTATTGAAATCCGTGCCTCAGCTTCTATATCGCTGCTTTTGCTTTTGCTGCTGCCGCCGCTGTGGCTATACACAAACGATGAAAATGACGTGTTTCATCGATTAACTGGCATTGCATTATACGTGGCACGAAATCCGTGTGTATGTAAGTTTGACCGTGTGAGAGGGCCGTCTATGCGTGTGCTAGTTCATATATATGCATAGAAAGCAGCGCGTGAGTATGACGTTTAAGCTTGGATGATAAGGCTCTCTCATCACTATCATCATCATCACCATCGTCGTCGTCATCATCATCTACGTCGCGGTCGCCGTCGCCGTCATAGCCATCGCTGCACAGCCGTATACATGTACACCAACCCATAGTCGAAGCTATATTCAGCGACGCGCCAAGCGAAATAAAAAGCAATCGTCGCTGGAGTGAGCGACGCCTGAACTATAGAGCGCGCGAAGCGTCGCGTATTCGTCAATTCAAGCACAGACCTCTTGTGTCGAGCTTGCGCAAGCTCGTATATATACGCGCGCAATAGAACGATGCACACGCAGATGCTATACAAATGCGTGTATAGTCGAGCATCATGCATTCATGCGTGCGGTCATCGTTCATCGGCGTTAAATGATTCTCTCAGCGAGAGGCTACGCTTCGTTACACTTTGCCTTGATAAATCAAGCCGTTATACGTGTGTATGCGCTTGCATCGACGAGACGTGGGGGCGCGCGCGCGCCTGTATCGATGTATGCAAGCTGCGCGCATGCAGGCACGTACACACACGTAGCCCCCGCACACAAACGCTCGCAGACATATTGCGTGTCTCGACATAATTTTTGGCTGGATGATCCCTCGACTGCTCGAGGGGCTTTATTATGTCGTTAAACGGAATTTATTACACGCACACACCTCGAGCGCGCGCGCGAGAGCCGGAGCCCGAGATCTATGTTTCGTGCCGAGCTGGCAGCGGCGGCGGCGCCACGCCAACTACTTGTTATAAACTATACACGTACTAAACGTACTCACCAGTTAAATTACCACGATGAACGTAAATCTTAACCGCATCGATGTATAGACTTTCCAAGGGTGAGAGAGAGAGAGAGAGAGAGAGAGAGAGAGTTGCACACGCTCTCTCTCTCTCTCGCAACGCACGTATAGCACGGAGCTCGTGTATACTACTGCACGCAGCGCGCCGCGCACAAGCAATAAAACCCAAACTTGAAGCTGACGTCTTTAGCGGAGAAATTACACTTATTGCGCGACCTAATGAATATTTGCAGTTGATTGCGGCGCTCTCCCATGCCAAATAGCTTCTGCCACGCGTTATCCCAATTACTACATGCTCTCACGCAATATACAGATAGCGCTGTATACACGTTGATGTTTTTTTTTCTCCCTTTTTTTTTTTTTTTTTTGATTTTTTGTTATTGACGACGAATTCCCGATGCGTCGTCGAATTTTTTCGTATCGATCAATGAATGGCCACGAGCTTACGCTTCGCTGTGCTATATTCCAATTTTCTACCTCGCGTGTGTATTTTTCTTTTTTTTTTAACTTAGCCCAACGGTAGGAGAGCCGCTTTTCTGGCATGCATTCTGCATGTACGCAAGGCACAGCTCAACTTTGCAGCTACATGCGAAGATATTCTATTTTCATCGAAATTACATTTCATATACACGCAGTGAGTTTCAGTTTCTCTCATCTTCCACTCGGTTCTCTCTCGCTCCTCTTATATTTTCAGCCACTTTCAAAACAAAATTATTACAATCTTGCATTTCTGCAATCCTCCGTGTCTAGGATATTCTGACCAAATTCGTTTAATATTGAAATATCTATGCAGGCTTATAAATAACAATCATAACAATACTCGAACTCGAGTTGTATATCATTCAGAGAAACTTACGGCAAATAATCATAACTTTTGAGGTCAATTTTCGGATCATTATTTCCATGCGTAAACCTAACAGATGCAATAATTTATTTTTATTCGAGTATGATAACCCAAGTAGGGATTCTCAACAATGATTAAAAAATGCACTAATGATCAAAAAATGACCATTTTAAATGTTTTAGCATACATTACCATTAATTGGCTCGTTTTTATAGATTCTTCTGTCACAATTATATTAAAAATATCCAGGGCATTTCAGACGAATTGAAAATGGCAAATCATTAGTATTAAAAAATTTAGACCAGTTTTCGATCACTTTGAATACGACCATGTTACTTTAAGCTTCCACCGCTAGATGGCGAGTACGCTCTAATCTGCAAAACCACAAGTGACAAAGTCAAAATAATTATATAAGCGTTAATGTTTCAAGAGAAAAATCTGTGTTATCTGAGTCAATGTAGAAATACCATCGACGGCGCTGATGAGGACTTCTACTCATGAAGCAAACACCATAATTATTGTGGCAAATTTAGCCGTGCATCTGAGTAGTTTTTGGCCATATAGCTATATACACTCGCTCTCACGCATGAAACCCAGCGAGAAGCGGCTTACCTTATCGTACCTTCTGTAATACACATGCCTACACTGCTGGCGCTGCTACTCTTGCATTTTGTTGTTCGTTATGCGCAGCGTTGCCTACTCGCGCTCTCTCTCTCTCTTCCCCTCCCCGTCAACGAAGCTACAGCTTTGAAATTCAAATATGCTATCGCGCATCATGCAAGTTTGAACTCGCGTACGTATAGCAGACAGACAGACAGTGATAGTGTATGCTACATCTGGCAGCACTTCTTTTTCGAAAACAAACGCTATATATATTACATATTTGAAAGTCGACTCGTGTCGAAGAAGGAGAGAACTCGTCGAGTTGAGAGAGGGAGAGAGAGAGAGAGAGAAAGCTTGCCTTTTTCATTCGGACAAATAAAATAATTTGAAAACTTTAGAAGGGTCTTTTACATTTTTTCTTCCACACCTGAATAAGGGAGAATGTGAAATTGGCGCTGCACTCGGGCAAGCAGCTGCTTGCACGCACACCGAGTACAGATTAAATTTTTTTTTCGATTTTCAAGAACCATGGCAATTTCCGATATCAAATATGCATCTACTTGACATTGGGTATGTTTTTTCCTTCGCCCAGCGTCGGGCGAGTTTTTTCTCTTGCATGCTAATCTACGACTCGTGGCAAGTATTGCCGGCGTCGTGTTAATTTTGAAAAAGTATTGGAAATTATTCGCGCACCACACGGGAGCTTATACACACAGGAAAACGTCTGCCAATCAATGCCGATTTTTCATCTTCGGATTCTCGCATGAAATTCTCCGTAAAATATTATCGCGTAGGAAAAGTTTTCTCGGCAATGAATAAATAAAATCCTTAAATAGAAAAGGGTGTGCGCAGTGTCACCGATCGCTGTATCTAAAATTTCATCTTACTTCACTCTCGTAATGCATAAAAAAATCCATTCCCACTCGTGAAAGTGGGTATCTTTACGTAGGTGAGAGAGAGAGAGAGAGAGAGTATCTTGGTACAGCGAAGGTAAATGGAAAGATATTATCGACGCTCAACAGCCGGGCGCGTCGCGTGTACAGCGTCGCAAGAGCGTTGATAGTGGTAAAACCTTCGTTTAGTCAGACCTACATCACATACGCAGTAGCTACTCTCTTATATACACTGCATCTAGTGTACTAATGGTTGCAAACGAGAGAAAGAGAGAGAGAGAGAGAGAGAGAGAGAGAGAGAGAGAGAGAGAGAGAGAGAGAGAGAGAGAGAGAGAAGGGAAAAAGAGGGGGCCGTTAGTAGTAGCATCAGTAGCAGGAGCAGCAGCACTAGTTTCTGAAGATTCTTCCGTTGTAAAGCGGGTTGACTATAAAATCGATCGTGGACGCGGATTCGATGTCAGTAATAGCTGCCGGCTCGAACGACCTCTACATTCCTTTAGCCTCCTCTAGCTATCCTCCTATTGCTAGATTAAACTGCCTTTTAGTTTGAGCTTAATGATGCCTAAAGCAAACTTTAATCATGGATTAATCCTTCGCATCTCTTTTCCTCGCTGCTTGTATATACCGTGCTTGTGCAGCAGCTAAGGCCATGATGTGCAAGCTGCAGCGAGATGTACATGCGGCGGTTTGAATAAAAAAACTGCTCACGCAAGTACGCATTTCGAGGCTGAAGTTGTAAAGAGAGCAAAATAATAGCGCAGAAACAAACGCGCGAATCGACGGAAAATACATAGACGACGCGCACACTCGTGCTTGCAGCACAGGCTAGCTCGACGTTTTTGATGCGTTACAGAGCTTTCTGCAGAGAAATGACGCGCCAGGCAGCAGCACAGATAACGCTCGCACATCCGCATATATGCTATTCACGCGCACCGAAGCACCAACAAAACCACAACTGTGTTAAGAGTTGGGTCATGTCGAGAGGTCAAAAAGACTACTGCCGCGCGCGCGATATAGGCGTACACGCTCGCACTCCCACGCGCACACACACGTTGACACATCAACGCAGACGACGGCGGCACGTATAACCTACGCAGATATAGATATATACACGCATCGTCGCATATAGCCAGCACAATGTGCAGTGCGCGCCTTTGTATTCGCGCATATTCGCCGCTACGCAGTACCCAAGTACCCGACGAATGTACAATTTCAAGTTGGCGAGGCAGTAGCGCGCCGGCAGTAAACATCTTGCGTACTTTTACATCTCGCTCCGCGATGATGCGTCAGTGCAGGCGACTGACTATACCGTGCACAGCAGCAAAAAATAAAAACGAGAGTGAAAGGAGCTGAAAAACAAGCTGAAAGTCGACGGATGCGAGAGAACGCGCGAGAATGCGCCGAGCCACACATTTCTCGAATCAGAGTGCAGCAGTCTGCAGTTGCGTAACCGCACACACGTATTCGAAAGCTGGTTTCTCTCCTTTCACAGCTGCTGCTGCTGCTGGCCAGAGCTAGCCAACTCCGGCATATAGTAGTCCAGCTATAACGCGCTACTGCGCGAAATATGCTTTACTTTTTCTCCAAGTCATAACCAATTAAGTACTAAACAATGGTACTCGACCGAAATCTTCTTTTGTCCTGCTAGAGCTAGAGCTGCAGCGCTGCCTGTTATACGTAGTTTTCTTGCTAAGAGCTCTGACTTTGCCCCGACGTTGCTTCACCTCTCGCGAGCTTTATTTCCCTTCCATTAAGTTTATTTCTCTCTTCCTCGTCTCTTTTTCATGTTCACTTGGTTTTCAAATTCTGAAGATTAGCTCGAGCGTAATGACGTTTTCAGCTCACGTGCACGGCGTACGTACGTACGTCCTACTGCACGACGGCGTGCACAGAGTAGCAGCAGCAGCGCAGCGGCCGCGACGCATTGCCGAGCGCGACAATTATCTCAAGATAGCCGCTGGCACCATCCCGTTCCTCTCTCGGCTATATAGCTCCGGCTAGCTCGCTCGCTCGCTCGCGCGCTGAGCTCGTTATTATATACCCTAGCATATAAGCTGTCGTCATCATGTGCATTTCGTCGTGAGTACTCGTTGTTTTGCGAGGAGTGGACACTCAACGCGTCGCTCGACCCACTTCACGAGCTCCTACAACGAAGGCCTATACATGTGCACGGCCTTATATACTGCAACAAAAGTCTTTGCATCTTTTAACACTCTCTCCCTCTTTTCTCTTACCTCTGGGACATGCTATTTTATTCTCTCTACATTTTTACCCTCTTTTTTTTCTTATACTTCTTTCGCGACGTCTATGCGTTCCTCGTACTGCGCACATTTATATAATTTGAATCCTTCTTTTTGTTTATTTCGTAGTTTTCTTTTATTTATTAATAATCTATTACTATAGGTTTCGCGACGCGATCACAGGGAAAATTTTGCAAATTCATAAAAAATTCAATTGAATAATTGTTTAAGCATTACGCTATGAGCAGCGCGTGTGTAAAGATATATGTACGTAACGCGTTCACTTGCGCGATATTGGAAGTGCACGTCTACGCGCGCAAGCCTGTATACGGCGACTCTTTTTGTATACGAGACACGTTTCCTCTCTCAAACACGCTCGGCACACCGTTAGCCTCCCCCTTCGCCTTTGCCCCCATTGACGTTACTGCTGCCTTCGCGACTTATGTGCGCAACGACGACGACGACGACGACGACGACGACGATGACGATGGGTTGTACATTTTTACCTCTACGTGTAAATATAAAATGTGCGTGAGTCTGCGAGTTTGCGGAGCGCACAGGCGCGCATTTCTGATTCGAATCTGCTTTTAATGTATTGCTCTCGCGCGGCGCGCACCGACCAACTCTATTTATACACGTCTATGAGAGTGCCAAAGTGAACGCCACCAGAGAATGCATAATCACGAAAAATTTTACCGTCCCGACTCGTAATAATTTTAATCCCTCACCCTATCTCGAGCCCATTCGCAAAATTGTGTGTAGCGGTAAGACTCGCAGAGTGCCGTTGGTCTAGCAAATTTGGACTTTTACTTTCTCTTGGGATTCGCGCAAGGGACGATACTCTTTTACTTTTTTTCATCATTTTCTATCCGTATTTATTTATGAATCAAATTCACATAATATATATGATATATAATATATATGATAAGAAAATGTTCATCCTTGATTAAAAGTCGTTTACCGTAAAAAACAAATTTCTTCGGTAATAATCATATTTTTACATCAAAAGAAATATTAATAATGTGTTAAAAATTGTCACATTTATTAGCTAAAATTGTTGTGATGGTTAGATAAAATGCCTCAAAGTTCATTTTGTTACATAAAATTACTAATATGTTAAGAGTAAATATTTTTCATAAGTTCAACATTCTTCATCATAAATCATCATCGATGTGCAAACAATATTGAACATTTAAAACTTTAAGTACTAATTCGACGTGATTACAACTTACGAAGAGGGATCATAGTTGCATAGATCATAAGCTTAGTTAAAGAGTACTTATATCTAAATAACTGTCATTTGTTATATTGAATAATTAACAAAGTTTTTTAATTTTCCAACGAATTTAGCTTGAAAGTAAATTCTCTTTGGCATGGGCTTCGCAAAAAGCATAAAAAATGATTAAAATGTATATCGCTTCTAAGAAATTTATTTGTATTATTTTTTCGTATGGTTATAATGGTTGAATATTTTTTGGAACTTTATTTCAGAAAATGAAAATCCAAGCATTGCGATTTTTATTTTTATATTTCTCCACGACTTATTTTTTTACTTTAAAAATGTCTTTAATTACTTTGCTTTTTAAAGGTTTTGATAATCCTCAAATATTTGCTTTTTGCTCTATAATATTTCTTTCATGGCAAAATCTAAGTCAGCAAAGTGTCACGTTAGCTCCCGCATTGTGGTGACTTTTGTGTAAATGCGAGATAACATATTTCATAGCCGTGTTGGTTACGTATGTATGAGTAAATTTATAAACATGCGTGTATGAGTAAATTTGTACAGATATACATTAACCAAGAATTACTTAGTTACTGAGTACCCTCTTCAATCGTAAACAACCCCATCAAATCACATCAAATCATCAATCCTTCATAGGAGCACTAAAACAGTTTTAATTTTTATTGTTTCGAAAGCTTTTTCATTTTTGTTGCTATACTATGATCTAGATCAATCTTTTACTCGAGATACTCCTCGACTCTTTCGACAAATTAATTTGATTATAATAATTTATATAAATAGTTTCAAAAAATGATTTTTATTACAACTTCGAACTTTTTACACCTTATAGAATTGTAAAATGTATTTTTCATGCACCAGTTCTCTTGAATCTTATTAAAAACTCGATAAACTTTCGACGCTGCTACACTTTTATGAACATTTTGAAATTGTGTTTAGCCTTGATACGGAATAAAAAAATATTAAAAGAAGCTCAGTCGAAATAAATTATTTCGTCAGTTAAATTTAACACTATTAACTTCTTCACCACGCCTGATCAAATACTCACGAAATTCTCACTATATTAAACGTTAAAATGTCATTTTACATCCCCGCGGATATTTTAAATTGAACTTTACGTGTATACGTAAAAAGAGAAATGTATGTGAACGCGCGCAGTTAGAATCTTTAGTATTCGACAATCAGAGGAAGCGAGCGAGCGAACGAAACGAAAGGGAGCCCGAGAGAGAGAGAGAGAGAGAGAGAGAAAGCTAGAGCCAGTGAGTAAATTTAATGAAAAGCTCGACGTAATAATAATCGCTTCATCGTCCATGACGATTACTATTGCACCCTCGATGAAAATTTCATTGAAATTAGTCGTAGGGAGCAGTGCTCCGATTTCTTCGCGTATTGTTCTCTTAATGAATATCCACGGGGAATAATAAGTCGACGTTGAGATTGCACATTCTTTTTTCTTTGAGTATAGTTCTATTTTTTTAATGCATGAGTTCATGCTCGTTCTAGGTACAGTAATAGCTAAAAAATACTCTACCTCACGGCGCCTTTATCTATATTAACTTCTGTAAAACGCTAATTATTTCTATCGAAAAATTCATTATTAATTTATTACACTGGAAGACTTGTCCATGATAAAGAAATTACTTGTACAGATAGTCTCCGCGGCAAAATTTACAAGCTAATTGCTATTTTTATTTTCGCCTACCTCAAAGTATGTTAAATGATTAATAGATAGATAGATGCATCATAAGCGATGACGACATTGATAGATTGCACACCACGTGTATTTTATCATGGGCCCTAGCATGTAAACCGTAATAGGTTGAAAAATGGTTGATGATCTAGAATATGCACTTTTATTGAAGTATGGTAAAAAATGTAACCCTGAGACCTCAAAATAATTTTTTCAAGCATCCATAGAGACTCAAAATTAGATTTCAATTACTTTTTGTTATTTTATACTAACATAGTCGCTATGAAAAAAATATTTTAGAATAGATTTTTGATGAAAAAAATTTCTAGGAAACTTGTATTTGCAGGTCCAAGGTAAAATTAATTTACATTCTTTAATGTCCCCACTTCTAGCGTCCCGACTACAATATCTTTTCGCTCTCTTTCTCTCCCTTTGCCTCATTCTATTTTAGCAAATAAGGCTTTAGGGGACACTTTATGTCTCTATATCTATATATCTATACAGCCGGTTACACTCCGACGCCCATGACGCGCTCAAGCTCTTAAATAATTCAATGTCCATGGCTTGCAGGAGAAAAACTGCTGGAATTTTTGTGTCTCGAGTATGGTGAACGCCGTACACCGTGCGCCGCACGACAAACATCAAGCTGAAGTGCAACCTCTTAGAAAATGCATGAATTGGCTATATGTTAAAAGTATTAGGAAAAAAAGTTTTTATCGCTTTAACAATATCAAGTGTTAAATGTTAATGCGCGTAATTGCGCACTTGCATACCTTTTATTTATAATAGTATTTGATAATTCACTCTCAAAATTCATAATTAAATCAATGATAAATAATTATTTAATTACAATAATCGTGGAACAATAGACGTATATCAGTCATTAATCTGCTTCGATATTTTCTAACGGCTTTACTTGTGCATACAATTTCACGTGAGCGTGTGCAATGAAGCAAGAAAGTTGTATGTGTGCTTGTATATTATATCCGCGTGTACGTGTGCGTATGTATTAACATCCTCGGGAGCGAAGCTTTGTAGGCGAGTATATAAGCAGAGAGAAAGATGGAGAGAGAGAGGCTGATGCTGCTGCTGCAGCTGTAGAGAGAGTAGCTTGCAGTAATAGCAAGGATTGGAAGCCACGTTTTATTTCAATGCTAAGAGTCTCTGGAGAGATCCTTGAGATCTCCTACGATGCCATAATTGGATTTGAATCTGAGTTATATCCGCGCACGCTTCCTCGGAACACACACCAACTATCCTCTATCCCACGCTCTTCCATATACCGACTACTATATGTGTGTGCCTTAGCACGCTATATAACTGAAGAGAGTCTGACACCAAATGTTCCTCGGCGCAGTCTACACCACCAAGCTGCAGAACCACTAGCTTCGTCGCTTTATGAGTAGTTCCATGTTATACACAAACGGAACAGAAGTTCGCTTCTCTCCTCCATCCTCTCTCTCGCGCGCGCGTTTCAATTTCATCCAAGGAGATAATCAGCTTCTCTTCTGAAAAGGAGAAGAAAGAATAATCTCTTGCACTGCGTGCTCTATTATACAGATTACTTGAAACTTTTTTTGGCCTGCGATACTGCAAGCGAAAGTTTTTCCTTCCTTCTTTTTTTTTATTATTATTCACCAAAGTGCTCGCAGCGCCCCATAGCGTATTTTAAAACTTAAATCGAAGGTTTCACGACCCAGGATTATGCGCGTAAATTCAATTCACGGTAATTTTAATTCTATATATGCTGCTACACGCTTAGCTCAAGCTTAAATACATACACATTAGCCTGTAAAGAAGCGATAGACTGCGTGAATCAACGAGCCGAATAAGCCTTTGCTTACTAGCTGCGAGAGGAAAGAGATTGCGCAGAAAGAGGAGCAGCAGCTGAAGACTTTATGTTTGCATTTCACTTTGAGAACTGTTGCTCACTTGCGAGGAGAAATAGATACTATAAGAGAGAGAGAGAGAGAGAGAAATAGAGAATAAACTCAAACGCGCGCGCGTCGTATATAAGACAGCTGCAAGATTGGTACTATCGCGAGATTTCCCGGGCGAACTGTCGATATAAATCAGCTTGGAATTTTATGAGTTTTTTGAGTGATCCTCGATATATACTGTATATAAGGACAAAGAAGATATATACCGTTCGTAGAGCTATGTATTCATTTTCGCTCGCAGCTCTCGGCCCCGGTTTTAAGCGTCGGTTTAATGGTAGTTTGCATATTTCCAGTAATGAAATTAAACTTGCATCGCGTTTGAGATTTCGCCGCACGCAGCAGCAGCACAGCTCGCAGTTCTCGCCGTCGTCGACGCGATGCACGGCTCAAATCTATACTCGCGTATTATACACGTACGACTACATCTTCTCGTTTATGTATTATATGCTATATGCCGCTCACGTTAATAAGCCAATCTAAGCTTCTAGTGTCTCTTTTTCTCGGGCGCCGGGCTGTACTGTCACGCAGGCGGCGGCAGTGCCGGGGCGCGAGCTCTGCTGCTGCTCTTTTATTTTCTATAAGCGTAGCACCTTCAGCGTCTCATGTATGCAAGCCAACTCGTTTTACCCCGAGCGTATAATACCGCGACATGCTGAGCAACATATAACTATAGGACGCCGTATATACCGTAGAGCTCGTAAATCAAAAAAGCTTAGCTAGGCTTGCACACACGCGTGGATCAAATGAACCGGCAAAGGACCTAGAATCTCGCGAATATACATGCGCACATACACTCGCACACACATGCGCCCTCACGCCAACATCCATAGATCCATATATACATATAATATGCTGACTGCGCACGTTTACCGGGGCGAAATGTCGTTCTCTCTCTCTCTCTGCATCAGAGCGTTGAATTTATCGCTTTATTTAGAATTTAAGGCTGCAACTTGCAAATGTGCGGGCTGCATATGTGAAAGCTCACACTTTCGTGTACACACATACGTATACACACGTATGCATATGACGAAAGCGTTGAAGCTGCATGAATGGTAGGAGCGCTTGATTTCTTTTTGTTTGGTCATACCAAAAAAAACACACGATATAGGAATTAGCATCGGAGGAGAGAAAAAAAAAGGCAAGGGAGAGAAAGTACCGCTGGCAAGCATACGAACATATGTACCACACTAATCCGTCCGTAAATTTAATGCTTGGAAAATCAGTCTTGTGTAAATTTTGAACGAGCTTAACTTCGCAGGCAGTAGTGACGACTCAATTTAATGCTATACCTCCGCTTTTAAATTTTCTTACAAAAAAAAATGTGTTCTCACGCGTAATCTCGTTTCTTCTTTGCTCAAAAATTCAGCGCGCAGTGCAGTGCGCGCGTATGCGCATATTTTGTAAACGCTTTAAATTATTAATCAGATAAATAAGTATTTATATTCAATATCGGTTCAATGTTTATTGAACGGATCGCAAATTTTACAACAAACACCGGCCAGACATTTTTGCCGTTATACTTCAACGCGCTTGTGTATTTTGGTATGCTAAGTTGTTCCAGTTGCACAGATCGTTGATAATTAAATCGTCAAATATTTACATTCGCATGAGGTTTTTGTCTTAATAAACAGAATATACCTCGTTATATACAGAAACCGATCTTGCAAATAAGACCGGAGTGGATCGGAGTAAAAAAGTAATCAGGATTTCTATTATCAATATATCACTATAGTTACGAATGGAGTACATATTATAGCGTGTATAGATCTTGACGCAGACGTATTGAATTAAGAAAAGGAAAATTCAAGACTACTCGGAAAAAATTAATCTTGAAAGGTTCGTTGTAGCTCGGTATAATAATTAAAAATTTCAATAAAAAAATTACTCTTTAATCATCAGCTTCGAAAGTTTTTTTCGTCGATTAGAATCTTCGGGCTCGTAAAGCATAAAAAGTTCGCTCAAAGCGTTTAATATGAAATATCCAATCATAAGAAATCTTAGCGGCCTGGGTGGAAAGGAGGAAAAAAAATAAAAGAATTTATACCGCGAGTAGCTCCGCAGCCGGCGCACATAGGATTGCCACGCGCAGCAGCTCTACCCCTTGCGCCAGGCGCTGCCAGACAAGCCAGACAGTCCAAACGTGTATCAATATAATTTACTTCTCGACACAATCGCTGCGAAAATGATGTTCCTCCTCGAGAAGAGCGAGAGGTAGAGGGGCAGGGAGGTCGACCGCTGCTGCTGCTGCTGATGCTCGGGTCGCTCGGGTCGTACGCGCGCTCGAGGAAATAGCGAATCGTCAGATAAAGCGAGGATGAAGAACCGTGCGAACGCCCCGCCAGCCCTGCTAAAATCTGCGAAGTACGTTCGAGTCGTAAAGTCGCTTTCTTTCATTCCTTCCAATGCGCCTGAAAGCTCGAGTCGTCGTCGTCGTCGTCGTTGCCTTACTACCCTCCTCGCTCCTCGCCTCACCCCCTTCTAAAGCCAATTCTCGCTTCGGAAGCCATTTCTTTTGCGGTCGCCCCCTCTTTACCTTTAACCCCTATATCTGCGGGGCTCGGCGGCTGCTGCAATATACCGCTCACTGCAGGCGCCGCTTATATACCACCGCACCAACGCCGCAGCCGACGTCGCCTCGTTGCTACTTCTGCTGCGAGCCTTACTCGCTCGCATCCGCTTCTCGTATTCTTTTTTTTGCGACTTTCTATCAAATCACGAAACGACCTGTTAAACCTCGCGTTCGAAAAAATCTCACCCTCTTTCTCTCGGGTCCTGTAGTGAGTTGCCACTTCTTTGGGCTCACATAATTTTAACCGAGAGCCAACTAGCGCGTCTAAAGCACCTCGGAGTCTTTTGCGCAACTCGTTTCTCTCGATAATCTTTAGTCGACCCCCGATGTATGTACTATATATATTGTATGTTAACGCATCGATGAATCCAGCGACAATGAAGACTTTTCTAAATTTATCAGTCGATATCAGTTGATCGTTTCTATCATTTTCAAGTCCATTGATTGAAAAAACTGTGTGCTATATCGTCAACATGATATTATTACGTCTCGTTTAAAGCTTTAATTTTTTTCGCTCGAATTGTTAAAGTTAAATTGCTGTTGACTTTATTTTATCGAGTGCTCATTTAGCAGCGGCAAAACTTTACTTATTGTTTGTATTCTATATAGATAATAACGCACGAGCATAGCGTGAGTTTGCATACATTACAAGTGGCAGAGTGCGATATCGTAGCTCTGGCGCTACTCATAATTTAGGGTCAAACGTACGTTTACCTACGCGTTTGTCGGATTTAAAGCTACTAGTACATACGTATATGTACGCGTTGCTGAGCGTATTTATGCGTGGGAACTCGATTGATTCCTTGCAACGTATATATAACTGCTTGCACAAACGCGAGCGGGTATCGGACCTATGCAAAATTTACGATTCCATGTAATGCGGCACCCACTGCTGCGCTCTGATGACGTATTTTTATCGCTTTGACGTTTTCTTCTCTCTCTCCCTCTTCCTCTGCGCTCGTGCACACAGCTCAGCTCGCTCGCGAGCACGTATATCACTGCCTGCGTACGTTGCTTTATAGCGTATACATACGCCCAATCATTTTTCTTTTTGCTTCCTCATAGAGGAAGCTTTGTGACGGACCGATTTTCGACTTTCATAACTAATAATCGTAGAGTACTTTTACATATATATTCT
>CACVKI010139810.1:0-26201 GCA_902732785.1 Trichogramma evanescens | reverse complement strand
TATCTCCTAAACTATGCATCCGACATAAATGAAATTTTGCACAGTTGTTCTGCATAATAAGAGCTACTTTTTCGCAAAGTTTCGTCCCTTAATTCTAAAAACTAACGGAGATATGAATTTTTCAAAATTTGGCAAAAAACACGTTTTTCCGCACATTTCCTTAATTTTCTCGGAAACTATTTGTCTGATCGGGATGAAACAAAATGGATTTTAAAGGTAATTAAATTGTCTACATTTTCTCTCACGGGGCCAATACTGTAGCTTCTTTGCTTTTCGAGTTATTTTGAAAAAACCAAAAACAGGGCAAATTTTTCTAGGTTTTTTGTTAATAACTAAAAAAGTTCACGTCCATATGGAGACAGATTATGTCTACATACTCCCTGAGACTCCCTCTACAATGTGGTATAGGTCGCTTGCTACTATTATTTTTTGCCCAAAAAAATCTATCTGCACTGGACTATACGTGACTGCTGCTGATCAACATAGTGCTGTGTGTTGTGACTCACTTTGCTTTGTTGATTTGCCTCTTGCTGCCTCTCGTTATGTCGACTCAACCCGTTGCACCGGACCAGGCACCTCCACCATGGGTAGTGGAGCTCACTGGTTGAATCATCGAGACACAGGCCAGGGCGCCACCTCTTCTCAATAGTCTTCAACATCAATCCAAAATTCATTCTTGATTCCTTCTATTATTACCATTATGATCTCTTCAAGCAATAATACTCCTGAGTGGGCGACTATTTTTATGAATCAGATTATCAAGCGCTTTGAAGATGGTATGAAAGATAGTTTGAAACGCCTTGGAGATAGTATGGAAAATAGTATTAAACCTATTAGAGATTGTATGAATGCAGTTGTGACTTGGATGGAGGGCATAGTGAGGGCTGTGGTCAAACTAGATGAGCGTCTGACCGAGCAGGAGAATGCCTTAACCCGTTAACGCCCAGACGGACAGAAATTTTTTCTCTATTGTCGTCTGCAATTAAATCATCTTATCGGAGCAAGAAGAATTATCAAGTACTCATTTTCTATGTAAAATTTAATGTACTTTTTGAATATGGGTCTATAATTTACCTCTTATAAATATTAAAAAAATTATAAGCAATTTACTGCGAAAAAACACGATTTTGAATCTTGAAAAATAACTTTGATTTAAATTTTTTTTATGAAAGAGGCTTCATCTGTGGCCAATAATACATAAAATTGTGGAATAATAACCTACAGTTTAAAGTGCCGTAGGTGGGATTTGAATATCCAAAATAATAGACGACAAAAAAAAAAACTTTTCCAACAAAATTTACCAAACAATGGTTCAAAAAATGTACTTTTTTGTTCGAAAACGATCTACATTAGAAAAAAAAGTTATTGAATATTCAAATCCCACCTACGGAACATTGAACTTTCGGTTATCATTCCACAATTTTAGGTATTATTGGTCACAGTTCAAGTCTCTATCATAAAAAAAATTTGAATCAAAGTTTTTTTTAAGATTCAAAATCGTGTATTTTCGCAGTAAATTGTTTATAACTTTTTTAATATTTATCTTCAGAGGTAACTTATAAACCCATATTCAAAAATTACATTAAATTTTACATCGAAAATGAGTACTCAAGAATTTTTCTCGCTCCGATAAGATGATTTAATTGCAGACTACAATAGAGAAAAAAAATTCTGTCCGTCTGGGCGTTAATGGGTTAAAGGTGAACGCTGAATCTATCTCAGCCATTCGACAGGAGCTTCTTCATGTCACCAAAACAGTTCAGAACATCCAAACGGCTGATTGTTCTCTTGCTCCTCAACATCCTCAGCATCTTACAGACGACTGTGAGGTCTTGCTCTCAGGTTTGCCTCTTGAGTCTGTTATATGCCAATAACCTAACATTAAGTATTGTAAAATTAAATTATAATAATTAAAAATGATGAAAATTAGACCGGCAAACGAACACGCATGACGCTTGATCTCGCGAACGAAAAGGTGGTACAGTCAAGATGCACACTATGCTACGCGAGGCTGGTAGGCATACGACAGCGCGCATAGGCCCAATTGTCGCTTGAATGTATGTGTGAGTGTAAACGGCTAACGCACACCAACGCATTAGATCGAGCCTGTACATGTATGTATCTCGCGTATGTGCACTCGCGTATGTATGTAAGCCAAACACAGAGAGCTGTCGCTTGAATATACGTGTGGAAGTGCGCGGCCAACACGCGCCGACGCGTTAGATCAGGCCTGCACATGTATGTAGCTCGCGTATGTGTACTCGCGTGTGTGCGAGCCGAATACAAAGGAGGCACGACACACGCACGGGGGGTGAAACCCGTGGCCTACTTCAAAATGATACAAAGAAAGAAACATAGTCGGACGCGCGCTCGCAGATTCCCTTATCACCAGGAGTTTGACCTGCGAGTCACTCTAAAAATCACAGCGTGACCGGAGCTCCGAGAAGATTTGCCCAAATACGGGTAAATAGCAGCAGCCTAGCAGCAGCCTAGCAGCCACTATAAGCATCAAGATCGACTATCATCTGCCGACGTAGCTTGTAAGCCTTGCTAAAATAGTATTAAGTTATTTTATTTATAATAAAGTCTTGTGTGTGAATCTCACTCGAGCATTATCCATTCATTTCATGTTCCTCCCCTCAGACAGCAACAGTAACAATAGATTCAATTAATAAAGTTATTACCAATACTCAAAGGTGTATAACAAGTCGACTCTCACCGACAGAGCCATTCTCGATAAAATCCTCTCGAATATAGGACTGCCACAGCATACCCGCTTCATAACGCGCACAAGGGGCTGGAGCCCAAAAAATCAACGCAAAAATCCAAATAGTGGTCATACTCGTTGTCTGGTATTTCAGTGCTCCTCACCGGTCGTGCGCGATACAATCATCTCTCACTCTCATAAGCTGTCGAATATTCGAACCCAATCACTCTTCAATACGCATGGAGAAGGTAATCTCTCTCTACGGCCACTTTGGCCAAAGCCAATACATTCGCTGTACACCAAAGCACTTTCAGTGTCTCGGGAGTTGAGATATACAAAACGGTTTGTTCGTAACCTCACTGTATTCATCCGCAAGCTACACAATTCCCCACCCATTCCCATTTTTTCAGAAAATGACCTTGAAATTCATCTACCTTCTGTTACGTAATACCTATTCTTTAATCATACTCAGAGAGAACCTACTTAATAAACACTTAATCATGTGCATCATCTTCGCTTCATTCTATCATTCATATTTATCAAGTATTAATCTTATGCTCTACTGCTGCCTAGAATCATTTTTTCCACTTATGCTTTTCTTGGAAGTAATGATTTTGTTTCTACTGGTGATATATTAATGCTACACTATTGCTATATTATTGCTAAACTACTGCTAAACTATTGTTATATTGTTGCAAAATTGCTGCTACATTAATGCTAATTATAGCACATTATTGTATTATTTACATTTTATTTGTTACATTGACGCACTTGAGCCAGATAAGGTCTCCCTAAGGCCGAATAAAGTTATCTATCTATCTATCTTTCGGTGAGTGGATCTAGACGTGTCTGTGTGTGCTCCTGCTTTTTTCACTTTTCTGCCTAAGCTCCATGCCCGCAGGCGTTTTGTTTTTCAGATTATACTTGCACGCTACATTTTTGCAAGGTGCTGCCGCATCATTTTGTCTGTCACGCCCTTGCATTTACCCCTTTTATGCTGATCAAAGTCCGGCTTTCATCAATCAGAGCTTAGATTATTTTTTCCTTCTGCTCGGTCGTAGCGGTTCGCGCACGATTTTCAACCTCTTCGAGTGCTGACTTACGCATCTCCGGGTGGGTGCAAGCCTGATCAACCGGTACTGGGAATAAGCCTGATCAACTTCTAGCTACTCGTACTATGATTGTGCGGTATAAGCAGACCGACACTCGAGATTGCGTTCTCAGGGTCAAAAGGAAATTTGGAGAATTACTCGCCTCTGTCCTTTTGCCAGGTGCGACTGGCAGTCTGAAATTGTTTGAAATGCATTCAATATATGTGCACGATTTGCTTTGCAAGGTGAAAGATGTGGCGAAAGAACGTGGATATAAATATGTGTGGGCTCGTGGTGGAGTCGTGTTTGCCAAAAAATGTGATGGTGGCGAGACCATTGAACTATTGATTGAGCCTGATCTTGAGAGACTCTGAGCAAAATTACAAATGTAATGTGATTGCTAGTGAGCAGTGTCTTTTTGTGAAATTTGTTGTGAAAAGTTCTGTCAATATGTGCTTGTTGTTTAGTACCCAATTTGTATATTAGCTATGTTGTGTTCAAGTGAATTTAACAAATTGCTTTACTGTGCCTTATATTATGTGAACTGTAAATATCTGTATATCATTTTTAATTATTATAATTTAATTTTACAAAGTTTTGTAACTCTACGTCTAATATCGATAGAAATGTGTCTAATTTCTACCCTCGGGGGGTTTTGGGTATCGCTGAAAACCTGGAGTTTTATGGGAATATTTAAGATATCTTTTTGAAACTCGTTACTCAGAAGTTTTTCAGGTCTCTGAAAACGAATATCACTGTGAAAATTATTTCCATAGTATCTGGTGCCATGCCAGGTAGTATACATTTTGTTTTTAAAAAATTTTCAAAAATGTGCAAGTATCTTTAAAGTGTTTATAATTATTTCTTAATTAATTTACAAGTTTTCCACATTTTCTTCCTTTGTGTACTCATCTATTTATTTATCTAAGTATTTAAGCGTCTTTGGTATATTGCGAGCTTCAGTAAACATTGTATCACTCTCGAAATATTTAGTGAAATCATTCGTAGTATATTCTATGTTATCATCAAATAAAACCTTTACAACTTTATCGATAAGTTGATAATGTTGAGAATCTTCCTTTGATTCAATGATTGTTGAATGATTGTGAAATTTATTAAATATTGTTTCATTGCTTGTAATAAACATTATTTCTACGTAAAACTTCATGAAAATCATTCATCATAAATTAGCAGTTCTTGTGATTACCAATAAAATTAAATATTTGTTCCATTGACTGCTGCATTTTATTTTGAAATGCTGATGAAAACTTATACTGTTATTCTCTTTGTTATTGTTATTACGAATGAAATTATCCGAACCTACTTTTAAAATTAAAAGTGATTATTGTTTTTAAAACTTGTATACAAACAACCAAACGAAATAAATTAAATATTCCCATAAAACTCCAAGAGTCGAGGTACATAGGGGCCCGTCCTGGGCCCAATGTACATGGTAGTACATTTTCGTTGTGATATCGTTTTCAGCGATCCCGAAAACCCCCAAGAGTAGAAATTAGACTTATTTTTACCGATATTTAGTGAAATATACATGTTGACAAAACTGTTAGTTCAAGATGCATTCCTAAAATGCATTTTTCTCATCCACGGATGCAATTTTTCATTTCTCCTTCATAAATTTTGTTCACTAAATTTCTAGACGCTCTCCCGAATCGAATGCCAAAAACCGCATCTCGATCTCGACTTACTGTTAAAAAATCAGAGGTTGAATGGTTTATTTCCTCCACTACTATGTCACTTGACTAGCGAGATTTGAGTGACAGGAGTCCAATCACTTTTCTGTTCTCACTTTTGTAAAAAGTCGAACAGTGAATAGCCGATTGATTTTGGCCAGGAGTTACTTATACTAGTACTTATACTAGTAGAAAAGTCGGGAAGGTGGTGAAATGATGAGGTGATTATTTGTAATTTGACCAAGTTCACTATAGAGAAGTTGACCGAAACTCTCAGGAGTTTGTTGGTTGCAAGGCTGAGTGCGTCTTTTAAGTGGGGACGCTTGCAGCGGTCTATTTTAACGAGTGGGGATAACAAAATTAAATAGTTGAAATGAAAAAATATAAAAAAGTAACTTACCACTCCCAAATTGCGCCAATCTAATAAATCACTCAAACGTTCTGTTCTATTTCTTTGGATTATACGTTGACGTCTGTTAAGACGACAAAAATCAAACATATATTGTGCAAGTTGTCGAACGCTACCTTCCAAACTAATGAATCTTCGATCAACAATATAAATTCCGTAACTCATTGGGTCTACAATATGCTCCTGCATAAAACAACCAAATCCTGATAAATTAGTCGTTATGCTTGGTATTCCCATTACCGTACATTCAGCAGGTGTATAGCCCCATGGTTCGTAATACGAAGGAAATACTCCTAAATGACATCCACGGACGAATTCTTCATAATCCAGGCCAAACAATGGATTGGTTGAAGATAAAAATTCTGGGTGAAAAACCACCTATGTAATTTATAAAATAAAATTATTTAGTTAAATGTACATGTTTTTATATCATAAAAAACATTAATAAAATATGAGTGAGTCGTATGAGATTTTAATATTTGTATCAACTCTACAGTGTGGCCGTGGTCTTTCGCTCTCTCTCTCTCTCTCTCTCTCTCTCTCTCTCTCTCTGGGTACGTAGCAACACACATCTCACGTTTGCTCCTCTTTAAGTCTATTTTTCTGCTGCTTTCTGCCCTTGTGGCGCTTTTGTTTTGCAGGTCTTGCACGCTCAATATTGCAGGGTTCCAGGTGCATCAGGTGTTTTGTTGCATCTTTGACCCTGCAATTAGTTCTTTATCATTTCTCCATCGAGTTCGACTTTGAAGGTTAGTTTCCTGAATCATTGAAAATCTGAGGAAGTCTCAAAGGCGCAGTCGCTAAATTTTTGCAAGTGTCCAGTGCTGCTAGGTGTCGTGTTTACGTTTCGAGTTGTCTTCTGCTGGTGTTTGGAATCTAAGCTCTGATTACTGTTTCATCATGTCTCAGTCGGACACATCGTGCCCTGCAAATTCTCAAGCCGAAAACGAACGCATCATCAAATACGTCGATATGGCAAACCAAAAATTGGTCGATAAAGTTTTTGGATTAATTGATCGCCTTATGGATAAGGTTGAAGGCTTGTGTGCGTCGGTTAAGGATCTCGATCGTCGTGTTTCAGAACAGGAAGTCAAGTCATCCGCTCCTTCTGTATCGCTAATCAAACAAGATTTAGAGAATGTAAAAAACTCAACTGCAGAATGCTCGGAATTTGTGGGCAGAATACCTGGCATCATTGCACCTTACTCAGCGACCGACCAGTGCGAGATGCTATTGTCTGGCGTGCCATCTGGCCTGGAGCTTTCCGACGACCAGGTCCTTGAAAATACTTTTTCTGCCATGGATCTAAAACATCACGAGCGATTCATAACGAAGACTCGAAGCTGGAAGCCAGGGAACCCACGCTCTGGCAGGGAGCGCACTCGTGCCATCGTTTTCCAGTGCTCTTCATCGATTGTGCGCGATGGCCTTGTTTCTCAATCACATAAGCTGGTTAGAATAGGAAATAAGGATCTGTTTGATACTGGCGGTGACTCTCAGCTTTCTCTGAGTCCTTTATGGCCCAAAAATGTATACCATCTGCTTCGTGAAGCCAAATCGCTATCTCGTCATCACCAGTATCCCAACCCAATCGTCCGAAATTTGACTGTCTTCATGCGCAAATCACCTCAGTCGGAGCTCATACCAATACTCACTAAGGAAGATCTTAATTCGGTGGCTTGGAAATCGTAATTTTATTTGCGTACCCAGCTGAGCTGAGCTGTCTCTTTCATGCATTTTCTGCTATCAATTGTTCTCTAATATCTCTCAATACTTGCAATTTGCTTTCATTCGGTCTCAAGCTTTCTAGAGTTAATCTTACTTGTAAATATTGTTACTGATCTATATGTAAATATTACCACCATTGCTCTGTAATTGACTCTGTATTATACTTTTGTATATTAGTTCTTATGGGCCACATGGGGTTCTACCCCACGGTCCGTATCAAATATAAACTCAAACTCAAACTCAAACTCAAACTCTCTCTCTCTCTCTCTCTCTCTCTCTCTCTCTCTACGTACTCTGTCGGTACGTAGCAACACACGTTTTTCCTTCGCTCCTCTTTGGGACTATTTTACTGCTGTTTTCTGCCTTCGTGACGCTTTTGTTTTGCAGGTCTTGCACGCCAAATATTGCAAGGTTTCAAGTGCACAATTCGCTTTGCTGCATCTTTGACCCTGCAATTAATACTCAATCATTTTTTCAAACGAGCTCGACTTGAAAGTTAGTTTTCTAAACCATCCATACAGGCAAAATCGGAAGAGATCTCCAATGTGCAGTCGCTACAGATTCGCAAGTTCTACTCAAGTCACAAGTGTCCTGTTACGTGTCGAGTTTGTTTACTTTCTGCTAGTGTTTGAAGATCTTTAACCTAACAAGTTCACGATTATGTCTTAATCAGAAACAGCATGCCCGTCAGTAGCTCTTAAAGCCGTAACTGATGATATTCTGAAATACGTCAATATGGCCAATGAGAAAATGCTTGATCAGATGTTCAAATTCATGGATCGTTTAATGTCTAGGATTGAATTCTTAGATGCGTCAATTATAGAGCTTGACTGTCGCGTTTCGAAACAAGAAGTTGCTGACAAAGCGCAAACTCCATCTACTTTACCACTCAAAGAAGAAATAGAAAATATAAAAATCGCTGCAACTCAATTCTCTGAGTCTGTAGCTGTCATGCCCAGCACTAGTTCCTGTCACTCTCACCTGACTGACCAATGCGAGATGTTATTGTCTGGTTTGCCATCTAACCTAGAACTATCCGACGACTAAGTCCTTAAAAAGACCTTCTCCACTATGGGCCTGGAACATCACGAACGATTTGTGACGAGGACTCGTAAATGGAAACCGAGGGACTCTTGCTCTATCAAAAAACCTACTCGTACAATCGTCTTTCAGTGTTCTTCTTCGATTGTGCGCGATGGACTCATCGCTCAATCTTTTAAGCTTTCAAGATTTGATAATAAGACTCTGTTTAACACTGGTGGTGAATCGAAGCTGTCATTAAGTCCTCTATGACCGAAAAATACATATAATCTGCTTCACGAAGCAAAATCGCTAGCTCGTCATCTCCATTATTCTAGCCCAATCGTTCGAAACTTATCTGTCCTCATGCGCAAGTCACCTCGGTCAGAATTCATACCCATTCACTCTAAAATAGATTTAGATTCAGTATCATCGAATCCATAACGTACCAGTTCTTTTCCTATGTAACACTTCATCTACATACCCTCCCGACTCTTTCATGTATTTGCTCCTTTCACCCTTCATATTCAGTAATACTGTATTTAATACTTATAATTTGTTTTTCACTCAGCTTTCAATTTGTTTTTTTTTCGTTAAATTATGTATGCTTATACACTATATTTCTTTGTTCTAATTGTGAATAATACCACCAATGCTTTGTAAATGCATCTACTTAAGTTTACATTGTACATATTATATTTTTTATTCTTGTTAAACTGCCGTTCTGGCCTCATGTGGTTATACCTCAAGGCCAAAATAAAAACTAATCAATCAATCAATCAATCTCTCTCTTTCTCTCTCTCTCTCTCGCTGATTTTTGTAAACAAAAGTGTATCTTCATGAAGCTACTGTATTATTTTGCTACTTGGCCAGTCAGGGTGGTACCCCAAGGTCAAAATAAAACTGTTTAATCAATCAATCAATCAATCAATCAATCAATCTCTCGCTGTAAGTAAGAGCAGACGTGTTTCTGTGGTGCTTCACAAAATCTGGAAATTTTTGCAGTTTTTAATAGTTTTTTTCACTCGAAAGAGTGTTTGTGCTCTTCTAGGCGAACGAGGCACTAATTGGCTCCTACTTTGCGTGAGTTTCATCGGCTTAGACTCACCCTCCGAGTTAGGGTTTACCTCGTTTTTGCTTTTAAAAATGACCAAAAGGTTAGAAAATTATCATATGTGGCTAAATTTTCACCAACGATCGCTAGAATTCACCCCTCTCCAGCCGACCTTCCCTCTACTCTCGCTGCGCACCTCGAGGACTTTCAACTTCTGCGCCGATCAGATGAGCTCAACGCCAACTTGCGTGATCTGCTCTGGAGTCGTAAGAGGAGGTAAGCCCTTTTCCTGTGTTATCTGCGAAGCTCTGTCAGTCGAGCACAGCAGACGGCGCTGTCATCCACGGCACAGTTTCAGCCCAATGGCTGATAGAGTTTAAACAGAGAATCTTTGTTCGATTTGACAGTCGGTTCGATAAGGGGCGAATTCGAGCGTCGCCTGTGCTGCCGTGCGACGTCTACCATCTGCGCCGTCGAGCGCTTGACTTGGCGCGCTCAAAGTGCCTCCCTCGTCCCTTCATGTGCGGATTGAAAATTTTAATGAGGCCTGGCGCTAGCTAGCGACAAATCCGTATACACTCGGTGGATGATCTGTTGCTGCTGGGATCGCAGACCCTGGACAACCAAAATCGAGCGACGGCGAGCGTGGAAGATCCCTCTGTTATGGACGACACATCAGAGAGCTCTCAGACCCATACTGACGGCTTTGCGTCGATCGACTCTCAGCCGTCGCTCCCATCGCTCTCAAGCACTCGCTTATGAGACTCTCTTCCCCATCGAGCAATTCTTTCTCGTAATCCTTCAAATTTACTTGTCCCTTTAAACTCTAATTCAAATCTTTTTACAGATGCCTCACATGTTCACTCTATTTCATATTTTTCTACAATTCCTACCAGTCTTTCTTCTTCTTTTTCTTCATCTTTTTCCCAGCAAAACATTTCTACACCTGCTTCTGCATCTTCTGCCCCCCTGCCCTCAGTTCATCTTTTCAACTCTCACACCGATCTCAGGCAGCACCTTCTTGTTCGTAAAAATTTAAAAATAGGCTCCATAAATATTAACTGGTTTTCTAGCAATTTCAATCTGATCGAGCACAGGATTCTCTCGGGTAGTCTCTCGGATCGTATCGAATCCTCAGACAACACGTCGCCGTTTCATATCGTCGGCTACAACTTTCTTCACTGTTATAGAAGAGGAAAGGAGGGCGGCGGCAGTGGACTCTATGTTCGAAAGGACCTCGCGATCGAGAAACTGGTGGTCACGTAGTCCATATATAACTACACCCCCGTGTATCAGATAATCTCAATTAAGAATTCAAACAATATGAAACTACTCTTACCCGCTACCCGGAGGAGTTTTTCCAGATGTTTTACCGTCTTCTGTCTCTCTACGACTATGTGATCGTAACCAGAAATTTTCACATTCACGTGAATAGGCCGAACGATCAACACGTTGGTCGCTTGATCAAGCAGCTGGAGCAGCTGTCCCTTCATCTCGTCAGTACAATGCCGATCCATGATGTAATCTATCACGATGGGTCTATTCACGAAAATTGCCTCGATATATTCATAGTACGCGACACGTCGCTCATCGAAAGTTTCTCTTGCTCTTCCTCTCCTTTTGCCGCGGTACATGACTTTATCGATTTTGAGTACAGGCTATCCCATGACATCGCTCCAGCTGTGACCAAGTTTACGCGTGACTTTAGGCGTATTACGATTGAGGCTTTCACTCCCTTGGTCGAGAGAGAAATTAATATTGGCTTCTCGCGTGACAGACTCTCGCTTTTTTGTGGTCAACGAGACGGTAGTGGACGGTCGCGTCGTTACAAGGGCCCTTTGGGACTTGGCCGTGGTGACGCTGTCTTCTGCGTTAATAGCGGCGGCTGACCTGCTCGTTCCACTGTCTGCCCCCCGATCTACTTCTCGTCGAAAGCCTTGGGTTACATTGCAGATTGGAGACCTCATTCGTGATCGTGACCGCGCCTACCACCTGTTTCGACGCGGAAAGTCTAGCTTTGCTGTATATAGGGAGCTGAGGAGTAGCGTGCCCCTTCTCCTCTCGGCACATAATCTATGCAGATGATACTCAGATTATCTCGCATGGACTGCGGGCTAATTTTCGTGAACTCCTGCAAAGCGTTACTAGAGATGCATATGCCGTCTGTGAGTGGGCCACGACAAACGGACTGACGTGCAACGCTGCCAAAACAAAGGTCATGCTTATTGGAAGCTTGAACTTCGTGACCTCGCCGAGACCAGCGTTACCTACAGGACTGAATATCGTCGGCGAAATTGTGCCTTTCTCGGAAGAGATCAAGAAACCCTAGGTGTCTTCTTATAGGGAAATTTTAACTGGGATCGACAAATTGCTTTTATGACTTCGAAAGTTTACCACTCTCTCTACTCCTTGCGTTTCTACAAGCACGCCCTCTCTCGAAAATGCGTCTGATGCTAGTAGGCGCCCTGGTGGCACCTCAACTGGACCACTCAGCACCACTGTTGATTGACCTGACAAAGGAGCAGTCTTTAGCTCTTCAGTGCCTGCAGAACGCTTGTATCCGTTTCATATATGGTACGATACCCAGGACGACTCATGTCACTCCCTATCGACTAGCTCTTGGATGGCTCTCGGCTGGGGGACGCAGAGAGGTCATCAACTGCTTCCTAGCATCTCGCATCATCAGAGATGCTTCGCCGGGATATTTCAGAAGAGGCTTTTGAGTCATCAGAGTACCCACTGAGACTAAGGAGATCACGCAGTCCGCGCGACGCCGACCCCCTGTGCTCTACTTCAAGGCACTCCGCACCGCATCATTAAATCACTCATTTGCATTTTCATCTGCCATAGTAATCAATAAACTCCCATTCATCACGAACATCCTCTCCCCGCCTCCTCGCTTCAAGTCCCTTCACACCTTTTTTCTTATGCAGCACGAGAAGGCGGAGTGGTTGCAGCGATGATGGACGGAGGGCCTTGCCCCTGTCCTGCCTGAACTGACTCAAGTGTTGAATTTGAATCTAAGCTCGGCATAACCAAAATTGCGTGATGGAACATTCGATCTATATTTGTTAAATGTACCGTACCCTCTGTACTTACAACTGTACTGTATTCATTATTATTTTATTTATACTTTTACTATCTGTTTGAACTGCCGTTGGGCCTCATGTAGTTATACCTCAAGGCCTCAATAAATCTCTTAATCAATCAATCTCTCTCTCTCTCTCTATTTCTCTGTGAGTATAGCAACATCACGTTTTAGGTGCTCCGTCTTTGCCTAGCTTTTTCTGCTTGTTTTTGCTGGATTCTGTTTTTGCCTACAGGTACACTTGCATGCAAACTTAATGCAAGGCCACTGCTGCAGTTTCATAGCCGCACTGACCTTGCTTCTTTAACAATTGTGAAAAAACACAAGCGAGTTAAAGGATTATCAAGCGAGGTTAGGACATTTTCTTACTCTTCTACATCGCCAACGGTTGCAGAGGTGCGCAATTCCAAGAAATTTTTGGCTGAATTGGCGCAGGTGGATCAACACAATTGGCTACTACGCAAATGATTACGCAGCGTTCCTGTGTGTCAGATGAAAAGTGCTTGTGTTGGTACGGTATGTATAATCTGCACAGGATTATTGGGTGGGTAAGTTCTCTCGCTGTGCCGTGCGTGCTCATCGCGCCTGTCTATCAGACACCACTCTCAAGTCATTTACCTGTGTTGCCTGTTTATCCTCTCCCTCCCCTGCTTCGGCTACTTCAAGAATTGTGAAGACCCGTCGTGACCAAATCGCTGCGGTGTCACCGCCCGACAGGCGCCCATTGTAAACTAAACGATATGACTCATCACCACTCTCTGTATCGACCGAGAAGGTGGTAAAAATGTCACGTGTCAACCCGAAACTTTCGAATGATGATTCCAATGCGCCTGCTTGGTTCAAGGCCTATGAGAGTCACCTCTATGAGACAATGAATGAGTTACTGGTTGTATAGACTCCCTAGATGTGCGTTTTGGGGCTCTTGATGCCCGCTTTAATGGGATAGTGGCACATCAGACTGAACAGCGACGTCTTATCGCAGAAAACTCGCACATTGTCAAGGAACTTAATTAGCGCACCGCGACTGAGGTCGCTGACCTACGTGGTAAATTTTCAATTGTCAGAGTATTCTGTTTATGAAATTTCCCATCATAATTTTAAATTATTGTTTGCAGTCGTCTACAGACGCCCATCGGCTTCTTACTTGCAGGCGTTTTTTACATCGATCTCTGAATATTTACCATTATATGCTCACACTATTGTAGTTGGCGATTTCAACATCGACATGTCGAGTGATAAGGTAAAGTTGGGGAAAACGCCTGTTCGGGGAAAAATGCCACTTTGCTATATTATTGTTATTAGAAAGGAAATTTAGATAAGTGACCTATTGGAATTCGCGTTATGATCTGATTACATCGACACAAAATAACTGATTTTTCACTGCTATTATCAGTCGATTTTCAAACGTCAAAATTTTTCGTAAAGTTTACTGTGCAAATATCCGTTTAGTTTTCAATGAAATGTTTAAGTGGGAATTGTTAACGGCATCTAGATAATAACTATATATCATGCAAGTTTGGCCGTGGTACTCCGCTAGGAGATCCCGAAAATGAGTTAGTATTTAATTTTTTTCGTTGCATTCAGATTAAGCGCATATTACTCCAATCGGGGTGGCGTCTTCCCCGCATGCTTGGGGAAAACGCCACTTTTGAACCAAATTGCTAAATTTGTTATAACTATTAAAATAACAATATAAAGTGATAATTTTGTTTTTTTTTTATAATACATAAACGTGCTTTTAACAGTCCTCAATGCTTAAGATTTGATTTCATACATTCATTACTTTTTATTCCAATTTTTTCCTTAGCTATGGCGTATTCCCCCGCTTTACCTTAATCGTCATGCTCGTTATTTTGATAGAGTGCTAGAGATGTATAATTTGCACCTTGCCAGTGTATGGCATACACATCATGTGTTATATGCTGATGGTACGTCTAATGAGTCTTGCTTGGATCTCGTTATTGCTAGTGATCCGAATCTTATACATAACTACAGCATCTGTGAAGCTCCTTTTTCAGCCGGTAACCATTTTATCAAATTCAATTACCAGATCTCTTTGCCTAGTATGCCTCCTATAACCAGAGAAATACGTAAAATTTCCCGCATAAACAGTGATTCTTACTCATACACAATACACATCTATCAAATTTACTGAGTGCTGAGTTCAATCGACTGAGCCAGACCTCCGATTCCACTTTGCAACCACTACTGCCCTGCACAAATGAGACTCCAGGTGGAGATTGTCCAAATATCTTTGTATCCTCAATAACGGGAAGATTGTTCAATACTCTGGACACGGTGGCTCCTTTGACAAGGGTAGTTTTTAAGGAACGATCCAACCCATGGGGTGTCACAGGAGATACGCACTCTCATGGAATCAAATGATAGTGCTTTCAGAGCCTATAAGCGACGTCGCACCCTGGAGGCACATAAAGTATTTAAGCAGCTCAGACGTGAACTCAAAAACAGGCTTGATATGGCCAAGAACAGCTACATTCAGAATCGCCTCGCTGAGGCGACTGACCCGGGAGCTTATTGGCGGATTCTCAAGGGTCTTAGCCTGTCATCTCGTGGTAATCCATCTCCTCTATTGCATTTTTCATCGAAAGTCTTGTGTGAGCACTACGCCAGTGTGTCTTCTGCGTCTCCGCCACTCTTGGACGAGGAAGTCAATCAGATTTGCTGTGAGCCACTGCCTGGCTCCACAACCTTTTTCTCGTTAAGACCTGTAACGCTTGACGACGTTACTCGAGCTTTGAAGAAGTGCACGTCTTCTGGCTGTGATGCTGACGAGATCTCCTCGTCAGTGATACGCCTGGCATCTCTTGCCCTTTGCAATTACTTGGTGCAACTAGCGAACTCATTTTTTGTCACTAATTTTTCCGACCGACTGGAAGCTTGCGAGGATTGTCACTCTGTCAAAATCGTCCTCGCCCATGTCATTGTCTGATACGCGTCCCATTTCAATGTTACCTGAACTATCGAAAGCCTTAGAACGACTTGCTCATTCACAGCTTTCTTCTCATCTAGCAGAGCATCAGTTTCTTGATGCTCAACAACATGGTTTTCGACCGTTGCACTCGACTCAAACAGCTTTTCTCGATTTGACAGACTTGGTGAGATCGGCGGTCGACAAGAAGATGATTACACTGCTCGTCTCGTTTGATTTCTCGAAGGCTTTTGATGTGATAGACCATTTTCTTCTGATTCGCAAGCTTCGCGAGATGGGCTGAGATGGTGCCACGGTTCGATGGTTTGCAAGCTATCTTTCCAGCCGTTCAATTGCGGTGAAAAGGGAGGAGGGTTCATGAACGCCTCACAGTCGGATTACATCCGGTGTGCCTTGTAACGCGAGAGTAAACTCGGCGTTAAGCCGTGAGCGCGAAAATGACGAAAAGTCGCAACGAGAGGCACGACGAGCAGACGACAGCAACGAGCACGCGGCCGATCGAGAGCCGATAATCGACGCGGGAGAGACGTGACACTTCTTGTCCATGTACGCGCGCGAATAGTTGCAACGACCTTCCGTCCCCTTTTGACCTGCTGCGTGCGTGTGTGCGAATTCGAAAAGCGATAACGAGTGAGTGCCTTGCGACAGCGAACGAGCTCCGACGACCCTGTACTCGAAGGCCCTCACCTGGCAGATAGACACTCGTACCCGTAGACCACCCCGACTTCATACCCTGCAACTTGGACTTGTGCACGAGTCCTCGCTGCAAACAACGAGTCACCGACGAGTAAGCAAACACACACAACATACATTGTACATTGCGAGCGAGCGGCCCCACACTTTGTGTAACTTATTAAATTTAGTTTTTTTGTGAATAAATTTCTGTTATATTTTCTAACTTTAACTTAAACAACGCGAATCATTATTTATTTGCTACGCAACGATCCCTTGCATTACCAATTTCAGCCACCCGACGAGCAAAGAGCTCGGCGAGTCACAAAACACAGGATAGACCACTGGACGAACATAGCTCGTCGAGACGATAACTTGACGAGCATTTATTTATGTAAGTCGGATAATCATTTTGCTCGAGCTAGCCAGCTCATATTAGAGTCATACCCGGTTACAGCCTCAAGGCAGTGTGCTCAGACCGCTGCTTTTCACTATTTTCATTAATGATCTGCCACAGGTACTAAGGAAGTCGCATCACATCATTTATGCTGATGATATGCAGATTTTTGCACGCGCTAGGCCTAAGCGTATTGAGCAGCTCATTGACGCTAACAGTGCAGATGCAAATGCAGTGGTGCGTAATAAATTGAGACTGAATCCGAGGAAGACGATAGCAATGTTTCTTGGTAGTCTATCCTACACGTTGAGAATTGATCTTGAAATGGTTCAGAGAATATCGATCCATGGTTTTCCCATCAAATATTTAACCTCTAAAAAGTGTCTTGGTGTTGCGGTGAATCCTTGCTTGCGTTGGGACCCGCAGGTGAGCTCTATCCGGAATCGTTCACCCGCGAACCTTGCTGGACGTTTTACACGTGCATCTTTTAGGCCAAATCTACGTCACTCTGCTCGACGTCAATAACCACCTTTATGCTACACTGCACCTCGTACATCGTCTTTCAATAATTCATTCGTCATCACAGCTTCTCGCATACTAAATACCATTTCCAAATGATTTTTTTGACACCAGCTTTGGCCATAGCACCTCTCTTTCTAATCATTTTTTTTTAACTTGACCGGGCCGATTGGGTCGACCGTCGTCGAGCAGAAAACCTTACCCTCATCCCTCTTGCCTTGTGGGAAGACTGATCTTGTCGACGGAGAGAGCCTGATCAAGTCTACTTTTTACTAAAGTTTTTCTTTCGTCTTTGTTTTATAATGTTATTAGTAATTACTGCTCTTGTATATACAAGCTTGTAAATAATTTAATTAAAAATTCTAATGTATATTTTTGCTATGTGGGCCACATGCGGTTCTACCCCAAGGTCTGTATCAAATAAAAAAATCAAATAAAATCAAATCTCTTTTGTCTAGCAGTGTACAAGTGACTTGGCAATCAGCAAGAAAACAAATGTTACAGGACACAAGAGGCAAGGGCTCGAGCAGCTAACGGGCTGGATAATTCTAGTGATTGCGATAGCGCACGGGCATGTGTGCGTCTGTGTATGTTTCCACGATTTACAGGTCTGTGCGAGTAGCAGCAACAGCGAGTGAAAGACAAAAACAGCGGCATACACATTCGAGAAAGACAGAGAGTGGCGTGTCAGAATAGCCGAATTTAGCGCTGCGCAATAAATCGTGGCATGGTAGATTACGTTGAGCCAGAAGAAAAGCTACATGAAGCAAGTGACAAGTCCGTGCAGCAAAGGAAAAGTAAGGTTATGCCGGCAATAAGAAGTGACAGCTCAAGTTAGTGTCAAGCAACGATCACCCTCGTTCTTTGCCCGTCAACTCGAAGATAAGCTCGAAGGAAGTTACACGAGTGAGTGTGTGACAACTGGTTATACACACACACTGTGTGTCACCCAGCGGGGCTCAGAAAGTTTGCCCAAGTCGTGTCGTGTAGAGAAAATTGTGTTTCTTTCCAATAAATTTTTTTATTTTGCTTGAAGACTTGTACATATATTTTTAAAAATCGGAAATAAATGTTTTCATCGTTGGTGGACCAGGAGTCATCGTAGTGAGACCACACCACCGTACTGAGAGTCCACACCAGTATCCGTTGCTAGACATTATTTTGGTGTGGACTCGAGCCGCATTTCTACTGCCTTCTTTTCATTTGGTTTTTTATCGTCGATAGTCCTGCTGTTCACCAACCTCTTGTATCACTCTTGCACTGAGATACAGCTGTTTCCATGATCCTTTTTTCTATACTTTACGTGTTAAATTTTTTCTTCTTTTGCGTTTTCTGGAAAGTATTGTTTTTGCATTACTAAATTACGCATTTTTTATGCATTACTAATTGAAATTCAGCACCAGGATCACGGATATTTTTGCAGATGAGACGATCAAACAAATAGGTCACTCTCAAACAGTACTTTTATGATTTCAATTTCGGCAATAACGGTAAATGGAAAAAAATGTTTGCTTAATTGTTCATGCAGAGTAATCTGCGTGTTCGATCATCTCATCCGAAGTAGTGAACGTAACCATTGATGTTCTGCAAAAGTATTTGTGACACTGATGCTCAAGCTCAATCAGTACTCTTTGAAAGTTACGACAAATAACCAGAAACACTGCTTTCCAAAAAATGCAAAAGATGAAAAATTTAACTCGTAAAATATAGGAAAAAGGCTCACAAAAACAGCTGTATCTTAATGCAAAATCACAATTTCGGAATTTCGAAAAATGCATTAAAAGGGGGAGGAACAATACTACTCAAAAATCCAATAAAAAAATGTTTAGTTTCAGGTGTATGTGTCTCCTTAATATTTAAGATTAACTTTTTCAAATTTTAATACGTGTTAGATAATTATAGAGTGCTCACGTGTGTAGTAGAGACGATACCGGTAGTAACGATCATTAAATGTCGTTTCATTTTGTAACAGTCGAGAATTGTAAATAGTAGTTTATAAGCTTTGTAAATAAAAATTTGAAACATCTTGCTGCAGAAACACAGTTTTATTCGTGCGTGTATCTTCCTATACAACATTAGTCTTATATACATTTCAGTTAGTTACAAGATTCAATAGTGAGTTTTGAGGCCACTAGCGCAATTTGATAATAAATTTGATTTATTAAAATATTAATGAATCAAATTGTCATCAATATTTTTTAACTGATTGTAAATTCGGTTGCGCGTCAACGATCAAACACTTTTGAACAGAATCATATTTCACGCAAACACACATATATCATTTACCGTGGCTTGTGAGGATAGACATGTGCGTGAAGTGCGAGCTATATGAGATTCCTATATGTGTTGTTGCTGATCAAGTTACACGCTCGAACACGCACAGCAGGCACGAGAGAAAAACATTACACTACGCTTCGTAGACGTTGTGTAGACATGAACGCCGAGTGCGTAGCAGTAGATGCGTGTCAAAAACTCTGCAACAGAAGCAGCTGCTAGCGCGGACCACGCACAAGTTCTCTGTTTATATTGTAAAGTAACTAGGCCTGTTTAATGGCTGCTGATAAGTCAACGAGAGCGTAAACACGCGTACCATGCAAGTACTCGCACACGCATTTGAAACGAACGCAATGATGAGGATAGAAATACAGACAACCCCCGCTATTCACAGATTCCGTATTCGCGATTTTCTGTATTCACGGTACCTCTGTTTGTGACCCAACTTCAGTATTCGTGGTATTTTGTTTTCGTATTTGTGGTTTTTTCGCTCAAAGTTAACCTTTTTCGCGCACAAATTATAAAATTGACTCGCATCACACTCGCCTACGCTCGTGCTAACCTGACTTCACGCTACCAGAAAGTGCGACTCATGACTCGGAAAAAGGAGCATCAATGTGAACTTAGCACAGTGCTATTAAATAATATACGATACTCGTGTGCCATGGGGACACTTTTGGGTCCAGCTATTAGGACCCTCGCTGCGCTCGGGCCCTAAACTATGCTATGCCAAAATATGTTACTTATGGCACTTGTATCATAAAGTACTATTGAGACTTTTAGTAATGTTTTTCATATTTAATGGGAAAAGAGTAAACGTATAGACTTATAACATACACTTTTGAATTTCTCACAGTTTTTTACCAAAAAAAAATATGTTTATTTTTTTTCAGACTGTCGAATAGCTTTGGCAGGTGTAATATCACTTTTAACACTCTATCATTGAGACTATGAGTACACCAGTTGCAGAGATCCTAGACGTCTATTGCTTAGTGAATTTTCTTCTCTATGTATGCTTTATCAGCAAACAACATTAGAACATGGATTCATTTTTGGCCTGCAACACCTGTTGTAGAATAGCCCATATATGTACGCATGTATAAATACATGTACTGTACTCATGACACCACAGATATATATGCACTGCAGCTCTGCATTTTTTATTCTTGGACTTTTTTAGGGTTGGGAAAATCAACTTTGGATAAGTATTTCGTTGGACATCAGAAAATTGGATCTTTTGTAGCTTTGGACATTTTTTCAATTTTGGGTTTTGGATCTTTTGGCATTGAACCGTTTGTTTTGGACATTTTGTCTCCCTACCCGACATACACGTATGACCGCATGCAGCACACGACACACACATGGTCGCACATTCACACATACGCACACATACAGTCGTGCCTTGTAGAAAAGACAGAAAGGAACTCCTAGGCTATTTGTGGTAACACCCAAGGCCTGAACAATAATCTTTTAAAACAACAAACAGGGTTAACATATCATAACGTATATCATAAGTTATAAATAAAAAGATATTTTGGAAAAAAATACCTACTTTTACTCGATCAGAAACTGTATTGAATAAGCTGCACCTTCTCAAAGAATTCAGGACTGGATCATTCCAATCATCAATAATATTGTGAGTTGTGATCGGTGGGAGACCATTTCGTTGAAGTGCATAGAGACACCTTAAAAAATAATATTACAAAAATTAAACTCTTCTCAGATGAGTAAATTGCACTTAATTTTAAATATAATTTTGTATCATTTATTCATAAGGTAAAAGAAATTTAGAAGCACTGGCTTCAAAATGACGTAATGATAGCTTGCGTACTATCTGAATAAAATTTGTCAGAACAGAACTATCTTTTGATCGATTTGATCCCAGCCCTAGTCATAACACTTTCAAATAAGTGTATTTTCTTACTTATAAGACGAAGAGCGCTGGGATATCGAAGTGAAAGGTATGCAGTCTCCAACTTATTCCATTGTAATATTTAATTTTTATTTATAAAACATATATTCTTTAGAAAACAAGAAGGCTTAAAAATTCAATACCAAGCAATTTCAAAGTAAGTCCTCTCAATTTAGTCGGAACATATTTGATTTCATCACTATCATAGCTAAGTAATTATTCAATCGCAAATTGATATTGAACTTTTCCAACATAAGAAAAAAAAGCATTTTGGAGCTAGGCTCAAATTATAAGAATAGGACTATCATACTTGCACTTATATAATCTTTAAAAAAAAAAGTATTACTACGATTTCAAATTCTTCTATAGTAAACTTTTGGTCATACTATACATCATCTCATACTAATGAAAGACTATGTACGGTACGTGTTTTACTATACTCATACTACTTTTCATTTTGACAAGTTAATTTTGTTCAATTAAATTTAATTGTTCAGTGATGTAGGATGAAATCGAAAATAGTTTAATGTATCAATCTAGTTCAATCAAATTTAATGGCTGATTTTGAAATACGATTGTCAAATTCAAATTTTAACGCTAGTTCGCACATTTAATAGTCATTTATAAAAACTAAGAATAGAAAATAAATGTTCATCTTATATACCTTTTAATTTTTAAAGAATCTTCTTTGAGGCACAAATTTTCATTTTCTGGCATATGCCCTGCTAAACAGGACTCATACATTCTCTTACCAATACTTTGTTGAATATCTTGAATTGTTGAACGAAGTGATTTGACAACCTAAAATAATAATTTTAAAAATATAACTTTTAGATCTTTTAAATAAGAGGAATTATTAGTTTCGTAAAGTAAAACTTGTAATGTCATTATTTAAAAATATAATAATTAAGCAGGCTCTAATAACTCTCAATGAAGATCTTACTTAATACCTTAAAATCGTAAAAATAGCCTAAAACTTTTTGAAGATTGAAATTTTTTTTCGAATTGAATAGTACTTTAGTATTTTAGTACTAGACTAGACTAGACTAGACTTAACTAAAAGAAAGTAAAAAGAGTACTTTACGAAGGCGTATATTTGATTTGACTAATTAAATAACTGTAGTCCAGGTACACATTTAAACTATCAATTTTTTCTGTCAATTTAAATGTTACGTTATCAAATGGGGTGGTATAATATTTTTCCACCAATTTTTTAATTTTTTTTGTCATTTTTAATTTTCCATACCTTCAAGAATATTGTGTTAAAATTTAACTTCAAATTACAAGTAAAATTAACAGAGTTATAAGGTAAACGTTCCTTATAATCAACACGACTGAATTCTAGACACCTCATCAGAAATATACTGATAATAAGATTATATGAACTTTTTTTATGATTATGATTATTTAGAAACCAACCTCAGACCTAATTACGTTGATAATTTACAGTTGAATACGTGAATAATACCAAAGAAGATATATGTTATGAATAGATAGTATATTACTGCCCTAGGCCGCGAAAAACAGAAAAGTCCCAGAGTACGTGTAATTAGTGGCCGAGGCGAAGCCGAGGCCGATAAACACGTGCTCTGGGGCTTTCTTTTTTCGCGGCATAAGCCTGTATACTATTTTTCATACACAGTGGCCCGAAAATCGCTCTTCCCACTTTGCGCAGCGGCAGGGAAGTAGTCACTTTCGGGCCGCTGGTATGAAAAGTATTTTTCTATAGGAATTAATGGGAAGAGTGGAATGAGCTTCTGTACCCAAGACGACACCACCGCTGGGTACAGATAAATTTTAAAAAGTTTTTGACCTGACAGGGATTTGAATGCGCTATGTCCGCGTGTTGGGCGAGCGGGCTAGCGGCATACCTAAGCTGACATGTTACCTCACCCGATCGGAAAAAGCCTCTCAGGCTAAGATCCGGCCCGGATCTTCAAATGAGCGCCCGGATCAGGACAAAGTCAGGGGAATTTTACGGGTGTAATCACTATCTTATTCGGCCCGGACCTTGCCCGGAGGATAGTGTAAACATAACCTTTCGCGACGTGATTGAAGCGCCATTAGTAGTTCCAAAGTCTGTATGTTTTGAGCGAACGAATGCAAGTATTTACCCGCGATTGGATTGCTTTTCAATTCATACTTATAATATAGTATGAATATTATGAGTTACTTTCAACAATATTTATATCGAATGTTGTAGGATTAATATTGTTTTTGCACAACCATTCTTTCAGAGCATTAGCAATCACAGATGCGCGTTTTTATCTACACATACTTTTCTTCATCGTTACTATCATTTTCATCAAAACATCATCGAAACTTTCATCGAGACTTGAACCGCTTCCAATCATCTTTTCATGGTTGAATCATTAGATGCAAAGTTGTCTTCTTCAGAGAAATTTACGTTAATATAAGATGTCCAAGAACTTAATTTTTATTTTATTTTTCAAACGATATATGTTCAAATTTTGATATATGATAACGATTTATTTTCAACTGACACTGTCAACATGTGACTGTGTTTATAAATCATATAATCATTCTTGCTACATTCGTAAGATTCAATCGCATAGGAGAGGTTATGTTCACACTATCTTCCGGGCAAGATTCGGGCCGGATCAGAACATGATTACCCCTGTCCTACGGGCCGGATCGCTAGCTTGATCCGGGCCGGATGATCAGATCAGGCTTCAGTCAGGCTTTTTCCGATCGGGCAGCCATCCCAAGCTGTCTATAAATACTACACTCACCTTTTTGTGAAAATAATTCGCATTCAATGCAGCAGCAATCCATTTAATTATAAGTTAAATGCAGTAATAATAAGTTAAAGGCAGATTAAAGTGTAATTATAAAAATCATGGCTTATATTATAAAACATTTTGCTCTCTGCTAATTCCAGCTGTCTGATCGATTTGATGAAATATATATTTTTTTATTCTCATATTAGCAGCTTGAAATCATTTAATTTCAATAAATAATTGCTAAAACTGCTCGAGGTTAGTACTTAATAAGTAAAATCCCATACCAACCTGATTAAATACATTTTGCCACCATTTCACTTTGTTTTCATCGAATATTTTCGGGTGCTAATTTTTTTAAGAGATTTAAGTTTCTTAAGTTTTGTGAATAAAATTAATTAAGGTATGCTCATCATTATTTAATTTATAAATTCGATCAGACAGCTGGAATTAGCAGAGAGCAAAATGTTTTATAATATAAGGCATGATTTTTATAATTACACGTTAATCTGCCTTTAACTTATTATTACTGCATTTAATTTATAATTAAATGTTATTCTGCACTGAATTCGCATTATTTTCGCAGAAAGGTGAGTATATATTTACAGTCAGCTAGAGCGGTCGTTGGTTCAGTGTTTAGCGTGCTAGCCTCGGAAACAATAGGACGCTCGAGGAGCCTTGGGTTCGAGTCTCGGTGCGGACATTATGAGTGTCATGCGGTGGGATAAGTACCGTATGAGCTCCGGCTGTCTCGGGGTGGGTTTTTCCCTGGGTATACCTCTAGTGCGAACCCATTGGTATATACATCCAGGTTTTTCTTTGTATCACAGGTCTTTGGACCTAGGCAAATGCGAGACAGTAGCAGGTAGGGAATAAAAGAAGGTAGGTAGCGGATTAGTGGACCCGTTGCCATTGGCAGCGAACGTTGGCCTTACCGGCGTAGAGCTGACCCAAAGGGGCCGTTCGGTGAAACTAATTGCCTCAACCCGATGCTGCGGCAGAGATTGTCGGCTTAACCGGCGAGGATTGTTACCAGTGTACAGGGCGACATATCTGGGAAGAGGCTGTATGGAGTGAACTATGCACCGATGTGCCAGTAGGCGCAGGGAGTGTCAACCTTACTGACACGGTTAAGTACCGGAGACGTTCACTCAGTGCACGCAGGAAAAGAGATAGAGGCAGGAAAATGGTGCGGCAATACTACCCCACACAAAAGTGGTGAGAGGGTGGCTCCGGCTTCTAGGTCAAGTAGGCCGAAGCGGTTACCACAGATCTATCTATCTTTCTATTTATAGACAGCTTGGGGTAGCTGTGGTAACATGTCAGCTTAGGTATGCAGCTAGCCTGCTCGCCCAACACGCGGACGTCGCGGGTTAAAATCCCCGTCAGGTCAAGAACTTTTTTTAATTTTATTTGTACCCAGCAATGGTGCGATGCCCACGCATCGGAGCTAGAAGCACCTTTACACGACGCCCTTAGCAAGCCGCTTTTGAAAGGTTCTCAACCGATTGTTTGGTCTGAATCATTAGAAAGTAATTTTCACAAACCACAAAGCAACGGAATGGTCGAAGTTTTTCACCGACATTTGAAAGCTTCTATCATGGCTTATCACAGCGAAAATTGGCTCGAAGCTCTTCCGTTGGTTTTCCTTGGCATTCGATCAGCTTTTAAGAAAGACATATTATCAACTGCCAGCGAGCTGGTTTATGGCGAGACGTTGCGTTTACCAGGCGAACTGTTCAAAAGCTCAACCATTACACCTTTAAGCGATCCATCCGATTTATTGCATCGTTTGTGGTTAATTTTCGAACATTTACAGCCTCAGCCCGCTTCGAGACATTGCAAGCCCAACCTATTTGTATATAAGGAGCTTCAGCATTGCAAATATGTTTTCTTGCGAGACGATTGCATTTCCAAGGCATTGGTTTCTACTCCATATACTGGCCCT
>CACVKI010139808.1:0-48534 GCA_902732785.1 Trichogramma evanescens | reverse complement strand
CAGCAATTTTTTAATATAAGACCAAAATAGTTGAGATTCACGGAATATAGAAAATTTGACTATTAACAGTCAAACCTTTCGTTAATCGCATTTTTTATGAGGAAGCATTTTGCCAATAAATTGGCAGCGGTTTTTTACTTTATGCACAAAATTAAATGTAATGTACTCAAATGACACCTTGCTATACCAGATAATGTATTACATTTTGTAACAAGTGTGAGAAGTAGATGGCTTACTCCATTTCACGTAAATCATCAAAATTATTAAAGGGCGAAAAATTCTCAAGAGTCGAAGTTGAAGAATTTGGAACTGATGTGCAGTAAATGAAACAAAAACAGAACTTACGTTAACAACCAAGTATTCCAAAAATGTATTGTAAGTTATCGAACATACGTCTACGGTAAATGTTTTTTTGATAAATGTTTAATCATAAAAGAAAATGAATTCTCATTACAATGTGTAGTTAATTAGTTATAATGAACTGACATGTCAACTGATTTACTTATATTCATACGTAGTGTATTTAATAAAGTTTTTATTTAAATTCATTTGACTTGTTCTGTAATATCATGAACAAAAAGAATAAGCTTGCACGTTGATTAATTCAAATTGATGTAATTTTAATGAGAGTTGATAGATCGTTTAAAAGAGTATTTTTTAATTAAAAATTTTTTTAAATATAAAGAGCAGAACTCAGTTTGACATATGCTTTTAATGCAATATTTGAAATTTTAATAATAGATGAACACGTTCATTTAAGTACACTTCCAAATATCATTAAGCACAGACGTGAAAAATATTCTCGCATTTTGGATATTTTATAAAATGCATACCTTGTTGTTCGATAGTTAATATTTTTTTTGGCACTAGTTCAATTTTCATTTAATAATACTGGGGTTGTGTATAGGTACTCGACAAATAGGATAAAAGATGGGAATTCGGGCCAAACTCGTCGAAAAGTATAAATTTTCAAGTGACTTACTAACTTATCAGACGCAGTAACCTTGTAAAAACAGAACTTGGTTCAGAATCATTCTGAGATATATTGTATAACAAATACTAATTGAAGATCACTAATTGAGTATTCAAATAATTAAAATATGTTTTACTTAAAATATTTACACAATTTTTTTACAAAACGCATAAATCGATTGATCAAAACTGATTATCGAAATTTAATTTGATGAGACCCTCTTTATGAATTGTATGAAACAGTAATTAATCCTGGAAGTGATCGCATACGATGAAGAAAATTAATAAACTTTCTCATGGAATTTGGTGTATAAACAACATGATAACAATTCTAAAGGTATATTCCATTGCTGATTTACTTAATGTCCATAATTAAATTTCTGTCAAACGTCACATAATACATTGTTACAAAGGAGTTACGGAAATATTCATTAGAAAATTTCCGTGCATATACTTTCAAAACATATGAGTTTCAATGAATCATTGGAATTCGATTTTCGATCAAACATATCTAGGATCTCTAGCCATTAATACTCAACGAAGAGAATAAAAAATATACTAGTGTCTCGTAATATACATCGTACAAATTTTCTAGAATCTTTCTCAAGCACAAAAACTTTCCTCGGATATTTCCTGCTCGCGGCTCGTTTTTTTTCATTTTCGTTTCACGCATGCGGGGCTTATCAGCTGCAGCGCTACACGGCCACAATTGCTTTATACGTCCATAAGCGCGTACGTATGCGCTCTGGATGTTGCTATGCGCTACAGCAATGATGACTCGCCAACGCGTGCGCGTACCAGTACCGAGTATATATGAGCACGCGGACGCGTATTCAGAGCTTCTTAACTTTAACCAGTTTTAAATCGAGTTAAAAAGTTCCAACGATGGTGACGCGCCTCGCCGCGTGGAGACAATCGCCGCGCGCGCACGCCTAGATATATGTATATACATGCCATAAAGTTTTTACTCAACTTCGCGCTCTCGTGGAACGAAATTTCTTTTCCTTCTGGCTAGCGATAGAACAGAGCTGCTGCTGCTACTCACGGGGAGGAGGAGGAGGAGGATGACAAAAAGAAGAATTGCCTCTCCCGTGCTAATATTCAAGTTTGTTGAAAATCAAGACGTTTATAGATATATGTATGATAACCAGTTCAGAGCAGCCACTTGAATTCCGCACTGCAAGTCTGCGCGCAAAAAAGCTACTCGCCGTACTTACGGCTGCTGATTTCGCGCTATTGTCCTCTATCGAGGCTTACCCGGGCGAGAAAATTAGCGGGACTATTCATTTATAACGAAGCTCCGATCCGTGGCGTGCCGCTTTTAGCGCAAAATTCATTAACTCACCCCATCTTTGCCGCGCGCTCATCGCCATGGTTATTCCTTCCGAATTTGAAGTACACATTTTTGTATCGATATAAAAAAGGTGTCGGCGCACGGCACGAAATGCGCGCAAGAATGGTTAATCAAGAGCAATCGATGTTTTATAACGCTCTCGCGATCGATAGCGCGATGAAAGAAAACGGACAGCTGCTATTCTTTCGATTGAGCTTGATGGAGGACTCGACTTTTGCTTCTCTATCTTTTTCCGCGCCTGGCGGGAATTCCGTTATAGACGTTCGAGTAAAAAGAAGCAGGAGGGTAAAAAAAAGATCTGGTAAGAGCATTCTTCGCGATAACGTCTACAGTATCTCAGCCACCGACGACGAGGCTATTTATTCTCTCGACCCTTGTTGTGTATATAAACGTGCATGGGCTATTTTTGCCTGCGAGATTAAGTATACACACATCGCGCGTTATTCATTCACGCGAGTCGATCTGCGCTTCAATCTGGCACGATATAGAAAAGCATAAATTTTGACGTTGATAACGAGCCATCAACAATTATAAAAGAAAATTGAGAGTAATGCAGCTTTCCGAATGCGGCATTTATTTACATCGCGTTTATCAGTCCAAATGCGTGCTGTAGTACACGTATTAAAATTCATAACGACAGGCTCTCACAGCTACGTCCTGATTGCCTCTGAATTTGCATTGGTTGCGCGCCGTGTTTTTAACGTTTCTAGGTGAATTCAAATGAGCTCGATGGAATTTTTGGTGTTATCAAAAATCGGGACGCTTCATTTTTTCGACAGCGCTCATTCGAAAAATTTATTCTGGGCCAGAGTTACCGAGTTTTTTCGTTGAAAATTTTTTTTTAAACATATCGTATCGCATATTATTTTGTTCGTTAAGCTCACCGGCTTGCGCGCGAGCTTATTTTTCGAAACGCAGGCATAAATCTCTGTCTCTTGAAACACTTATTAGTACTCCTCTGCCATTTTACTTTTTTTTTCAATACACATCGGTTATTTTTCATCTTTCGACTTATCCGGCTGAATAAATGAAGTCGCAAACACATTACGAACCTATTACATAGAGTGCGTGTACAACGCAAGAGCAATCTTCAGTAATACCTTTTCCGACTCGTTATATTCGTATTATAAAAATGCTTATAATACTTGAATATCATGGCCACGTGCGCGATTACTCGCAGCTTTGCATATATACTGCGCATGTTTATATATGTATACGCTTGCAGTACGTTTTGCAGCGAATCACATTGCAAACTTCTAAATGAGTTTATTATATTCCTCGGTACTATAGCCGAACTTTCTGCGCGCTTTCGCGGAGCTTTATGGCACTATCCTGTTTTCCCGCGATGCAACGAATCGTACAAAGAACTTGGGTAATGCCAGCTGCGCGTGCTACATTTTTTACATGAGGCATATAGCTGTACTTTTGCGCAGAGAGAAAGAGAGAGAGAGAGAGAGAGATACCCGAGGTAAGCAAGTACACGAGTAGTTTTCCTATTAAGTATAGAGACGCGAGCGGCGAGAGTGGCTCTCTTTTTTCCTAGCTGTATGCGTGCGCGCGGCGAGAGTGTTTAATAACGCACTTGAGAACAAATAATATAAGAAATAGGGCCAGGCAACTGCTGCTACTGTGCTTTCTACTGCCTAGCTCCGTATATATACGTATATATACTGCTGCACTAAGCGAGATGAAAATTAATGGCCTCGACTACGGAGAACGGCCCTTTTTTCATACCTATATATTAAAAGCTACACTCATACATAGACATTTGGCGCCTGCGTGTACGTGTGTATGCAAGGCATGAAAATGTATGTGTGTGCAAAAGCACGCGCAAGCTCGGCCGTGTGAAATTTGTCTTTATATGCCATGGGAGCGTTCCCGCAAAATGGGGAAAGCGCTTGAAAGAAGCCCAAGTCTGCAGCAGCCTCGCTTTCGAGAATTTTGCACCACACTGAGTGCCCAGTTACATACTGTTTCCGTCCTACACGTGTATACATGTAGACCTGCAGAGCGCGTATATAGGCACATTGCAATTACTTACTGTAGGATGTTTTGATATTATCAGAATTGCGAAATATTTACAGGTGGCTAATGTTTTTCATGTTTTATTTTTCATCTGTTTATAGTTGAAAGTATCAGGGCGATCTCGTTGGAATTGTTCAAGTAAATTTATCCATATCGAATAGCATATAATTATGAAAAATAAATGAAAATTGTAATATTTTATTCAAGTCTACCTCAACTCGGGCATGCCTACTTTCTTGAGTATAAATACTCGTATTAAAATAATTTTTTTTCACGCATACAAGGTTATCATATACAGTAGGGCAAAATGAGAAAATTGCAATAAAGTTACTTGGTAAGAGTACGCAGTCCATAATTGTTCCACCTGCAGTATTTAAGTTGAAAATATCATACAACTGTACTTTGGAATAGTAGCAAGTTATAATGAGAAGTACGATGGGATATGTTATATTAATTCCATGATTCTGTAGTATAGGACTTCCTCGAGTAACGCAATCGAGAACGCTGTAAAATACTACATACCGTATTGGCCCAATATAAATTTTGTACTACAAATTAAAAATTTACAAACCGTCGCCGAGATCACATACAATTATCTTTAATTGAAAATGCACTCTTAATAAACGAGCGAGGAATTAAAATGTATAAAAAAATTTTTTTAATGATATCCAGATGCAGACGTCATTAACTTCGCATTCAACAACACTATTATGCACTAAAAAAACCCTTGCTTAAGTTTTGAAAGCACGTGGTACAAAAAAGCTGGACTGTCCAAAAGCCCGACGATCGCTATATTTGCGTGCAACGAGCTCATTCATACATGTGCGTGCGTAATTTATAGCATATTATTCCGCGAGCGCGTTCGTACGTTCATAAACACATGGTGTACAGTGCATATACAGAGCCGCAGTTAGCTGTTAATCATGTTGCATTTCCTTGCGGTGTTGATGCTGCTGCTGCTGCCTCGCCTGCAGCCCCTGCGCATCGCGTGCACCTTGTGTCCCTTAATATAACGGCGTGGAGTGCGTCTGCAACGATAACTTATTGGCGAGCGGGTGAGTGCGAGAGAGGGAGAGAGAGAGAGAGAGAGAGAGAGAGAGAGAGAGAGAGGGAGGAAGCAGCTCTGCGGTATTAGCCAATAACCGTCTAAATTAAAGGCTTGCTACAAGATGTGCTCGGTAATGTGATTTACGCAGGTTACGCGAGTGCGTATTAACGGATGCGAAGGTAAAGTTTTCACTAGGCGCACCAGTCTCTCCCGTTCTCTCCCCCTCTCTCTCTCTCTCTCGCTCGCTCATAACTATAATAATGCGAGAAGTGAAAATAATTTGCGAGCGCACTAAGTATACGATAGATATAATACGTAAGCCGGAGCGCGAGAACGTCTTGCGCGCGAGGTGCCTTTAAGGCGCTTTATATATGATCTTGCGAGGTGAAATAGCTCAGAACCGCAGATTTTGAGATTCTCCAAAAGCCACATTTATTATGTGCACAGAATGCACGCGGTTGCACACGTGCAGCGCTACATGCTCACACATATGTATTATATATATATACGCGCAAGCAAGAGCGATACAAACTTTCAACCCTCGCGTTCTCGCGAGTGTGTAAAGGAGCGCGCAGAGCAAAGAACAACTTCTGCGTAGTCGAGAAGACGTATTATCATTTGTAGCGGAGAGCGGGCTCCAGTTGGCATTAATTTTAGAAAACTGAATTTTTTCATAGAAATTAAAATCATATCGATCTAGATTTTTCAGTGGGTCAAGAGTCCTTTGATAGACGGAAATTATATATCGTTGTTATTATCACAAGACTTGAGCCCTATGTTGAGCCTGAAATAAAAACAGCACTTTTCTGTGCTTGGTTGACAATTAGAGTTTTATGACAACTAACAAAAAAATTTTGTCAGTTATGCGCACTTGTGAAAAAAGTTCGTCAAATTGGAGTCAACTGGAGTAAAAAGCCTAGATTACAATCATTCTGATTCAAATTACCTGCTCTCTCATCAAAGACTGATACATATTTAATTTTTTGAAAAAACATCCGTCAGTGATAGCGACATTTCTATTCAAGTCATTGATAATAAAAAATATGGAGTTTACATAATTGCCTACCGTGCTAATACATCCCGATTTTCCGTGCGTGCGCGTGTAGAATATTACGGATATTAATGGTTCTTCGTAAAGGCTGCAATATTTACTTTGCTTTGCGATGGCTTTATATAATTACAAAGCTCCAACAATAATTTTCTTGTCATACGTGTGGTATGTAATATACAAGTGTTCGCGCTGTACGAAAAATAAAGTAATAAAATGTTCTGTTTGAGATTTAAACGAGGACTTTTCGCCCCCTCGCGGCGAGGAATTTGTTACACCTGCACACACGGTGCTTCAAGTGGCGTGTGAGGTGATAAAATACGTTATCTATATGAAGGGATGAACGATCGCAGGGGACTTGAATACTCGTGCCGTATCAGCCGAGTTACACGGGAAAATTGTCAACGTGTAAGCAAGGGCTTCGTGTACACTGAAATTGTCACTGTGTAGGCTCCTGTATGAGGAAGTTTTAACTCGGTTAGCGGAAAGGAAGAGAGAAAAAGAGGAGGAGAAAGAGTAAATGAGATTCGTATTACAGCTATTGGATACGTATTTTTATGGGTCAAACTTAATGCTTACATAAGTTTTAATGTACACGTAATATTAGAGAGTAAAATAGATGGTAACCTATACTTTTGTTTACTAAAAATTGAATAGTACTTTTTATAGATGTACGTAAAAGCGTAAATGAAAAAGTAATATTTGCATTTAAAATCACAAATGTACACAAGACTACTAATCTCTTGCTTTTTATGTGGTTTACAGTATGATGATAAAATAAATATTTTTCGAACTGGCTAATATTCAGGCCAAAACTTACATTGATTGCGCTGTTTTTTATTTTATTTTAATAGTTTAGTTTGCAATTTTGATTTGCTCAAAAAAATATTTCCTCTAATAAATTTAGCTTATATGTTATTAATGATTGAATGTTCACTTGAGTCACTTCAAAGTAATTCAACAGACAAAAAATTCATATCGCTCGTAGAGTTTCGTCATAAATAACTATCAAATTGTCAGTTAAAACTTTTATAAAAATATGTAAATAAAATGCAAATGAAAACTTGAAATTCCAAAAAATTGAAATAACATTGTGAGTGTCCAATGTACATTTTTCAGTCTAAGATATAATATTCAAATAAAATGTGGAGAAAGAAATAATTTAATTCATTTTTACGCAGTATAATTTAAAATATAAAATTTCAGAGTAATTTTATGAATATTTAAACCGAATGCAAATAAAATAAATATATTAAAGATATTGTTACAAGCGAACAGTTTACGACCCGATTGCTTTCGGTGTGAATCGTTACATGCGATGAATGAAATTGAATTAATACAATTGGATGTAATGTGTGTCCTGAGATGAAATTTACGTTTTTAACACCGTTTTATTAAAAAGTAGTCATTCGAGTTTCCCTAAAATTTCCACACATATTATTTTTACATATTATTTTTACAATCACTAATTTTCATTTAGAAAACTTAGTATTTCTCCATTTTCGATTGCAATTCTTTACTTTCGAATTAACGAGATAGAATGTTTTGTCGCATCCCCATGCCTGATATATCCAGGTGTGTTCTGTTACAATGGGTCCACAAGCTTATGCATAATTCATATTCATTTTTTAAATATTTTCACTGCATACTATTCAGTAGACATTGTTGTAATGAGATTTTTCTTTTTATCATTTACTGGTTGTGTATGCCAGTTGAAACAATAATTTACAACTTGAAAACAGTCGAATACTCGAAAAAATCGCGACTCGATTTTTGAGTACTCGCGCCCCTATACGAGACCTCATGCAGTAATATGATGGCTCATATAGTAATATCATGGCTGCATAATAGCTCTATTATATGGATATATAGTCTGCTTGAGTGTAGTTTCTCGTACCCACAGATATAGTTTTACGTGATACATATAATAGAGCAGTTGACGCGACTCGTGCATTAGATCCCAATACAATCCGATTAGTATTTTTCATCTTCCATCGCATTAGCTTAATATGCGCTTTATTTGATCCGTTTGCATAATCTGATAAAAGCTTCATATTATTAAAAACTACCTTCATTCAGGAGTAAAAATTATGAAATTTATACTGTGAATTCCACACAAAGAAAAATATATTTGTGTCTTTTTGAATACAGAACGTGCATCTTCACGAATTAGCTTATGATCAATTTTCAATCCATATATTTTAAAACTGTAAAAATCCATTTCCAAACTCAATAAAATTCTTATTTATTTCAGCTCAAGCGAATAAATTTAGAAAAATTCAATTACTTTAATCAAATACAAAAAAGCCCGACTTTTTGGCATATTCGTCAAGTTTGATTTTTACAGCATAGCGTTTTTGGCTGAGTAGTGTATTATGGTGCAGTGCCAACTTGCAGATCAATCCAGATGGTTTCTGAATGGTATACATGTATGCGCGAATGCGTGAGCAAGCGCCCTGCCGACTGCTGATCTATGCGCGCATGCATATATATGTGCTCACGTACGCCGCACAAAACTACAGTATACCTAGCGCGCACTTAAATTAAATTAACGAATGCAACCTTATTTTTATCTTGTCAGTAGCTGCGCACAGATAAATATTTATGATTTGTTCGAGCCAACTTCACGCTCTCTGGTATGAGTATATATACATAATACGTATGATATAAATGTATCCTTCTCATTCTAGCAGGTAGAGAAAATGAATCATGTACAGCATGCCAACAGATTTTCCGACAATCTTGATTCGAAGTATGAATTATAGTAGACTCGAGTACTTTTACATTATATAAAATAATAAACAAATGTATATTCAAAAATATTCGCAAAAGCACGTTAACAGACTCTAGTTTGTGTAGATATTTTCAGTCATATTTAAATCTAAATTTGAGCGACGTTTTCTATATATGTTTACAGAATCTCATCTATGAAAAATTTAATGCCTCTTATACGTCAACGCAATAAGTCTTGATAACGCCAAAGTCTCCAATTATCATCATTATCTTTATCTTCACAAAGTAATGTGCTCTAGCTTTGAGAATTCCATTATTGTAATTGATGGAAATCTCAAAGGAAGAACTACGATTGTCTGCTATATCCTTCGACGTGATTGGAATCTAATATGGAGAATTGCATTACATTCATCAAACTAAAATTGAATGAATAGCATGCCTTTTGTTACTTTAGTATCCATGGAATTCTCAAAGTAAATAATAAAATTGCAAAAGATAAATAAATAAAAAGGATTACAATCTAAAAAACAAATACAATGTCTAACTTTTTTGACTAGGGGCTTTTAAAAGAACTGGTTAATCTCAGGAAAAATTTAGGATTTTAAAATATTTCTGAGGTATTATTCATACATTTTATGTAAAGATTATATAATTTTTCTTTCAATGACCATTATATTTCTGTTACATAACATATTCATCCACTTAAAGCAATCAAAAAAGTAAATTTAAACCAAAAGTGCATCGCTCAAATTATGCGATTCAACAAATTTATATAATAAAAATACAAATTAGTTCTCTTTACACCTGCAATAGCACTGGAAACAACTTTGTTAACTAAGGATATAACAAAAATACTGTCGAAATTCGCTGGATTCATTATTTTTTGACTACTGTAACAAAAACTATTGTGTTATTATTGGCGATTTAAAAATAGTGATCTACGCATCGGTCTAAGTGTTGAATTCGATGCCCTTCATATAATTTAAAGTTATTTTATGAACTGTATAATGAGAAACAAAAAAGTCGTTATTTAAAATTCAATATTTCTAAGAAAAAAAACTACCCCATTATCAATGGAACTTCATGGAATTTCCCTTACCGCTATAGGCCGTAATATTAGCCGTAAAAAATGTATAAAAAATATTATTTAAGGGTTATTATTCCCTATTATACCAGACGCGTCTGATTTTTCTGGACATTTAGCTTACCTCACTCATTTGTTTCCGTAGCTGCGGGGGTTTAGAGCCTACATTTTTAACTGTTTGTATGCAACATGCTCTTTTTGTAATTTTTGTGTTTACATTTCTGCATTTCTTACGAACGTATGTATAATGAATAGTTAGATCTAAGTCACCATTATTCGTCTTTGAAGCGAGAATTCAAATTCAAATGTGCACTCAAAAGTTGTTCAGAAGTTTTTTCAAAAATATATCAAAGTATACATTGCATAAAATCCTTATTATTTCTTAGTTGCCAGTCTGTTGATGATTGGGAAATGTTGGGCTTTTAAAAAAATATGAATTATGGACTTGAGTTTTATACTTTGTCTCTACAGATACATTACAACTAGTGTAATATACATGAACCCTCGCGGCTTCCATCATATTTGCACAATAGCTCTTAGACTCTTTCTCTTTGGTATATGTATATAGAAAGATGAAAAACTCACAGCTATCGCTATTAAGCCTCTAGGGGCTATTATATACAGACATAGTCAGTCTTTGAGTCTATCTCTCTCTCTTTCACCCTCTTTCATGGTTATAATTTCCACCTTATTCCTCCTACTTTTTTGCCTGACATGCATATACGTATACTCCCTCTCACTACTGCTGCTGCTGCCGCTGCACAGACAGAGAGTGCACTTGGTTGCCTTGAGGCTCCTTTATGCTACCCTTTGTTAGGTATTTTTCTCTATACGTATAACCCACCCTTCGAGCACTGCACTTCTAAGCAGGCACGCACACATACACATGTACGTACACACACATCCAGCCACGCACAGGCATACGCGCGCGCGTGGAAGCCTTTGTATCGTTCCTATTTCTAATTAGCTGTTAGAATACGCCGCTCTATTCCTCATGCGCACGTGTGTTGCAATTCAAGCTCGAAGCTATGATAATTCACTGGTATATCGTTATCTATGTTAGGTATATGTACGTTTTAAAAAATAGCGCGAGGAATTCACGGCCGATGGATATTCCGCGCGAATGAGCGACAGCTGCAAAGTTCAAAGTAATAATTTTCAACTGCTCGCCAGCAGCTCGAAATTGGCCTTCTTTATTCCGGGGCAAAAATTCAATTTTTAACTTATCGCGGCGCCCGGCTCGTAAGTTGACACGAGCTTTATTGTGTTTTTCCTTTACCCACGTTACTGTCCGCATTATCTCTTGCGTCTGAAATTCAGCTGATACAGCTCGCAGATACACGAGACTAGAAGAATTGCAGGAGAGGGTAGAGAAAAGGAAATTTTTGGGTATTAGCTAGTGATGTAATTTATCGCTTGCTGTTTCTAATAACCCCTCTCTGATAAAGTCGAGAGAAAAGAGGGTTATATCGCTCTTCAAGTACGACTCGCTATAGCTCCGGGCATGGATAAAGTTCGATCCTTCTTATTTTTCAGCTACTCGTTTTTTTTCTTCTCAGCGAGTGAGACGCAATTCAGCTACGTAGGTATGTACTATACCGCCTCGTGTACATAAGATCGAGTTCACTGTGTCTTATCTGATGAGACGCTTGTGTATGTGTGTGTGTGTGTGTGTGGTGTGTACACACGCGTCCTAGTTTTCAACTCTCTGTGCTTTTTGAAATTATTGTTACTTTTACTGCAGTTTTGTGAAATTCTTCGTGACATACACACTCACATACACACAGTGACACACGCGCAAACACGCATTTAATGAATATAACTCGCTTCCAGCAGAGTTGCACAGTTGTTATTTTTCTTGACATATTTAATGCGAGCTCGTAGTTTTATTAAATTTTCTGGCAACGATTCACATCGTTTGAACAAAAAAAGAAGAGAGACAGAGAGAAGGCGGCAGCAAAGTTTCATTATCTCGCTTGACTGCAGGTGATCGCGATTTGACACTTTGCTCGTCCTTTCAAGCCATACGCTCGTACATAGCTATATCTATGTGCACACAGCCAAAGACCGAAACCAAGAGAGAAAGGGGAAAAGCTGGCGTACATCAATTTTTTATCTGCTTTTCGGTCGAACACGGCTCCATCGACTTTATACTGCGTTATTCTTCTTTTTATTTCTCAAACGACATTGAAAAAAGTGGTCATTAACATTATTCCCATAGGCTGCGAGCGGAAGGGAATTTTCTGCTTCTCAGAATATTTCAGCGTGCGCAAGTAAAACGTCAGAGAGATCGTAGATTTTTTAGACCATTTTTGCATCGGAGTAATAGTTTTTATTGATATTCGCACGTTTCGAAAACTGCTCGCTATAATTGTCTCTTTGCAGCTGTTCTCAATGATCAACGACTAAAACAAAATTAAACGATGCACTCTCAAGTGGTTCGAGTATTTTTGTTCCGAACGTACATCGACGCAAAACTACTTTACTAACGCATGCATGGTTGAACATAAAAAGTTTCCATTGCGCTGATCAAATTTTTTTAGAACAATATAAAGCGCATCAAACTTTCATCAATTACGCCTTTTGAGAGGAGTAACTTTTTTCTACGTTCAACGTCGCATAGAAGACGAGAAGCTGGAAACTGCCAATCCGTCAATGAGAATGAGGTTTTGAGGAGGAGCAGGAGAGAGGGTAACCTTTTTTTATCTAGTCTAGCCTTTAAAAAGTGTATAATTCGAGCTCAACGCGTATTCCAACGGTGCCTATATACGTTGAAGGAATGTTAAACGAGGCGCTGAATGTTCGATAATAGTGGATTTGCTGCGAGTTTGTAGCAAGCGCGAGAAAACGGAAGCGCGAAAAATGAATAATTTGTCCTGGCGCTTGGAAAAAATGGAGGAAAATATTGATTTTCAAAAAATTACACGTTCTCTGAGTGGATATAGCTCTTCGCCAGCTACCCAAAAAGGGTTGAAGAGAGTTAAAACCGACTTGAAATATAAATTACTTCGCACCAGTTTTGATTGTGAAGTGTTCGATTTTTCATACTACAGGCTTGGCCACTTGTACAGGGAAAATTTTTTTGATAAATATTCCACGATGGAGATACAAATACAGACTCACTCAATGTATAGATCTGAATTTTATTACTGTTATTGTACGAGTGAACGTTACAAAAAACTAGACCGAGGGTTTTTGCGATAATAAAATGTAATGAACTTAATGAATGACCCTTAAGACTTTCACAAACTTCACTAGTCTACACCTGACAGCGGCATGGCATGATTTTATAATATTTCTCGAGCAAACATAATAGAAAATAAACAAATACAAAAAATACTGCAAATATTTTTATCATAAACAAAAGCTTTGTTTCGTAAATGCCGAGCAAGTACTTTATAAAGTGAAACTTAAATATTACGAAATTCAAAATGCAGGGTGTATTATTGGAAACAAGAATTTCGAATTATTGTGATTCAAATTGATAAGTTACAAGAGGAGTCAAATTAAAAAATATTCATATTGATTTAAAATTGTTAAAAAAACTTCAATTAAAATAAACATTTTTTTTACCGCAGCATTTGAAAATGTGTAACTATGATTTTCGGCCCCATTTGAAGGTCGAACAAGGACAGCGCGCAAAGCAACCAGACGCTACAGAGACTAAAAACCTACGATTGACGCGCTCGCTTGCTCGTTTTCACGGATTTACTCCCCTACCCAACAAATGTCGGAATCGTCGGAAAATCGTCCAAATGCAATTTCGGGTATGGCGATCAGGGATTATCATGGGTAACAACAATTGAGAGTTATATGCACGTTTATTTTTTCTATCTGCGGGATGGCACGAATGTTACAGAAACACGAACTGAAAAGAGCAAATTCATAATTCATTTTATGACTGCCAGTGCAAAATATAAAACTTAAAATTTAGATTGCTCATTTGTTGATTCTGATGAAACGCATAAAGAGTACGCGTAACAGTAACAATAATAATACGCGTGCGCTTGATCGATCGCGCATTGGGTGATATTGAGTTTTGTATTTCTGCCGCGCGCGCACTACAGCTTTGGAATTAAAACTTTATGATACACTCTCCGAGCCATGTGGCAATAAAATTCCTCTCTTCTCACGCGCGCGTGTTACACTTTGTACTTTGTGCTGCTGCCAATGTATACGCGCAGATGATTTAATTGCAAAATAAATGAATTATCGAGCGTTGGCTGATGTACTTTTTCTACCCCGACTCATTTTCGAATTGTTACTGCTGCTATATAACGCCACGCAGCTCGGTATAGCCTATACATATCAAAGTCTGAATGAATTTTTTACGCTCTACGTGACGGCGCGAAAAAAGCCCGTAACGCTGTGGCATGAATGCGAATAAAATATGAAAAATGACTGTATACATTTGCTATGTAATTGGGAGTGATCGATAAGAAAAATTAAATCAAATTAAAATTCAGTGACGAAATGAGTTTTTATTTATAAATAACATTTAATGTCATGTAGACTACGGAAAAATAAGGAAAATACGTGAACAGTAACAAAACTAAAATCTAAAGAAGTGCGACTTCTCGAATATTGCGTGACTTGTCAAAAGTGTTTTCGCCGTATTGATCCTATTGATTGCACTTTGAAAAAGATTTCTTTAGCCCATTGTTACTCGGAAAGTCACTTCAATCTATTGGATCAATGATTACGAGTAGGAGCGTTTATTACGAAAAAGGTATATGATTAAACAACGGGGGTGAAAAACGTTTTTACGCTTTTTACATTTAAAATTTCCATTTTATCTGACACTTTAATCTTTTATCATTATCGCGACAATTAGACTAAAAGTCACGAAACTGACAAAATGTGCTAGGATGAAACAGTGCGCGATTAATAGTCCGTAGTGAACGAGCACAGTTCCTAAAATCAACTTTTTGCAATTAACGATTCACGTTGAGTATATTGAAAATTAAAAGATCTAAAATAAATATTGTAAGTAAAAAAAAAGCCCAAGTTGAATAATCAAAGAGTTTCTTGAGTGTTTGCGCGCATGAATCAACGAGATAATTAAAATAGAAAAATAATTGTTATGCATTTAACTTGCCATGAAAGCAAAAAAGGGCACACGAAAATCGAGCTCGTCTTCGAAGTTCTTTTTCTACTTACTCAAAGCTTTTGGTCTCGCAACTGTTAGTTACAATTTTAAAATGAAAAACGCCAATGCAGCTGAAAACTATTCTGTGTTTTCTCGTTCAATACCGGGTATTATTTATAACTTTTTCTTGATAGCTACAGTATTTGCTGCCTATAGTGAATTACTGTTTGAAGCTTACAACATATTATCAAATAAATATGCTTTGTTTATATTAACTGGATACCATGTTTTAACAGCCGTTAGCCTTTTCTTCATACTGTTTGTGTATTGCATAAAAATTAAGAATTTTTCATCTATTTTAAATAAATTAATGATTATACGAGATTCAGCAAGTAACATTCGATACAAAATACATACAAAAGAATCAAAAATATTAAAAGGATTTTACGAGTTGCTTATTATTTTTGGATTTTATTTTGTAACGATATTATTTCGAGAATTTATCTGCGATATTGAAGATTATACTTGTCGAAATTCCATCCATTTTGCAATTCATATTCAATCTCTCACGTTTGTTTTGTTGTTTATTCAATGTACAACGATTTTAATCCTAATTCGCGATACTTTTGAAGCATTGAACAAAGATCTGCTAGGTTTTTCAGTTAATCGAGAAAATGTCTCGATCCAAGAAATAGGTTTTCATTATTCAAACTCTCATACGTCCAGAACATCAAGAATGAACTTTCGAACGCAACAAGAAGTAAAAGAGGTAACAAGTCGTGGATTTATGATGCTTGACTTGACGAAAAGTAGAAAACTATTCAGCCAATTGGTAATGCTAACTTGGGACGTGTCACTTTTTTACTCATCTTGTCTACTGTTTACCCTCAGCTATGTTTTAATAATGGGTACCCTGCAAGTATCTTCAACAATAAGTTTTTTTATTGAAAATCGACTAAATTTTGATCTCAAAACCTTGCCGATTTTAAACATTACCCGACCAATTACATTCTTATTGCTGATGAGAGCATTGACTAAATGTGCCAGCGATATCATTAGCGAGGTAACAATAAGTTATTGGTAATTACAACTTTTGAGTTTGAAAAACAATGAAATATTTTGTAGAGTGCAAGGACAGGTTTCATAATCAATGGATTGATTGATAAATATCATGAAAATCAAATAATTTTTAAGGTAAGATAGAGATTTACACACCATCTATCAATTTATTTGGATTTAACATATGATTACAGCTCAATAACTTTTTGAAAACTATACTGCATAAAAAAGTGGAATTTAAAGTGTACGATTTTTTCCAAATAGATGAGGCCCTATTATTTTCGGTAGATGTATTTCCATGAATCTATACCGGGCTAAAATTTATTTCAAATACTATATATTTATGTGTTTCAGATGTTGGAGATTATGTGCACATATGTATTTCTGAATTTTTCATTGCAATAAAAGAGTAAAAGGCAAAGTCATATAATGCACTATTCGTCGTACTTTTAATATCCTCTCAGAGCACATATAAAATTGCAATTCGAAAGTTCGACACACGATGCGTTCTGTGCTTCATTAACATTTAAATAACATTCGAAATTGAAAGTTTGTGATCAACTGAGACTTATAGACATGGAATTCACATATTAAAATTAAATTAACAGTTCTAAAAAATATTATCAATTTATCAAGATGTTGACAAAACAAAATTAATTTAAATATTTTACAAATCGATTTTATTATTCGCAAAAATGTAATTTTGTTAACTTTCACGTATGTTCCTTTTCATCTTTTTAATCAGTTTTTACGCTTGACTAGTTAAAATTTCAGGACTTACACTTTATGTATTAAGATAAAAAGAACTCATTAGCCAATGAAAAAGAAGGGTTAAAAATGTGCTTTAACAGTTAAAAATAAAAATAAACTTTTCAAACAAGAAACAATAAAAATAAAAATAATATTAATAATAAAAGAACACATATTTTCTAACATTTTCAATGTTAGACTATTTATAATCTCAACTTCATAATTAATAACTTTAATAAGTATTTTTATTTCTAGTTGAAAAGGTATAATTAGAAGAGAGTCGGCGCAGTTAGTGAATCTTAAAATAAACAAATCAAAATTAACTAGGGAAAACGAACAGTCTGGGGGGTACAGGAGTTTGACTATACAACTTCGAGCCAAAGTCCTCTCCGTAAAAACATCATACCGAAGCGACGGTAGTAGAGTTTGTGCAAGCTCGAGGTATATAGCACGGATAAAAAAGAGGAAAGATAGACATTCATATACAAATGTTTTTGCAGCCGCGTGTGCTGCGGTCCAGTGCGACGAGTGGCGTGCATGTGCGCATTTAGAATCGTATGTGGACGCCTATCAAAGAAATCCAGCGCCCTGTTTACCGTGAAAATAAAGTCTGAACAATTGGTACCGGGAAACGAGAAGATACAGGCGAGAATAAACTTTTTCCCTTATAATCTTTTAAAATATTATGCGATATAATGCAGTAGACTGAAGAAGTCGCTTCGTTTCATGCGAAATATACTCATTGTGTTATCCCGGGCGCTTTTTTAAATAGTTTGAAAAATGTTACTTGTATCCTCTCGGAATATTGGCTAATCCCAACCTATCAATTCGAGGGTTTGCGAGTTGCTCTTGCCCGCGAGAGAAAAAGGACGTGAAAGAGAAGAAGAAAAGAAGAAGTAAGAAAGTTGGAGTAGCAACGCGCTCGAGAGAAAAGTGATATTTTAAGAGCAACCCATACACCCAGAAGCTTTGTAGAATACTTAGAGAATGTGTGAGCTGCAGATGACATACGAGATCCATCCAGAGTCGGGCGCGAGAACTTTCCGATTTTTTAAGTAAGAGATGTTTTTTTTTACTTTTTCTTTCTGTATATAAAGATCTTATATGCGCGAATGCGAAAAAAAGTTCTTTATTCCCACGTATCTCTTCTGCGCGGGGCTGCAGTACCTCTTTCGTGCGTACGAAATGTATGAAGCTGCGCTGCATATAAATACGTCATGCGGCATTACATCTCTCACTTCTTCTCGCAGAATCGTCTCAAGCTACGAACTGACATTTGCAGTGACGTTGAATTAGTTAATTCAAAGCGAATTACTTGGAAACTCTAAGTATTATCTTCGTACGCCGAATCGATTGTACTCTGTCTTTGGTAAGCGAACAAATGGTATGCTTGAAAATTTAATCGAATGTCGTTACCATCAATTTCGATTGATCTTGGCTCAAGGAAATTGTGTAGATCAGTTACATTTGAAAAAGATTGTTATAATGTTTCTTTTTATGTGAAATGTTCCATTAGTTATAAGTGCGCATTGTATACGTTAATTATATAAACCAAATACACCATGAGTCAAAAGCATTTCAACGCTGAATCCCATAGAACCACGGTACAAGCAGAAAAGCAAAACGACTATAAAAAATATTTATATTATTTATGATACTTTTTCGATGACACGATAATACACTTTAACTATTTGTGTCAGTCATCTAATTTCACGGATGAACAGTTCAGGCAAATTCGTTGGCGAAAAAACTTTTTCCAGAGGCTACTTTTTTCATTTTGAAAAAATAATTACGTACAAAACATTAGCAAGTACGTAATTTCTACTGGAAATAAAAACGTCCGAATCGCCATTTCTCTATATATTTCAGCACCGAGCGCGTAGCACGTTCTGACCGAGCTAGCTCCGTAAATAATAAAAACAAAAAAAAATCATAAAATGCACGTTATAGCGAGTAAATTTTATCTGCAAGGTTCGTTTCTGTATATCTGTATGCAAGTACACAGTACACACACACGCGCATACAGACGGAGAAGCCTCCCCGCGTCGCTTTCATATACGCGCACCACTCACAAGGAGAGTAAAGTAAATTTTCATGTTTTCTCAGCTTATACGACAAAGGCCCGATGGCGATCGTTCCTCGGATACACTGCCCCGGCTATCTCGTTCACGTCTCTCTCTCTCTCTTTTCTCGAAATGCGCAACAACATTGTGTGCTTACGTCTGAACGCGCTTGTGTGTGTGTGTGTGTGTATCAGTGGGTGTGCACATACGTGTGTGCAGTACATACATACACAGAACCTTCCATTGTAAATGTAAAGCCGACGATAATAACAACACTGCGTGCGGCGTCGGCGGTGGTATACTGCACTCCGTTTTCTACGTGTACTCGGCGCGCGGCAGTCAGTGAGCGAGCGCTCGCGAAAGAGAGAGTTGGTAACTCGGTACAGAGAGAGGAAGAAGATTAGCCCGAACGACAAGTAGCCTACTCATTACTACCGCTTAAAACACTTATGGTGGATTTCTCGAGGTAGCTTAGTTCCGCCGTTTCGTGCGAGCTTTTTCTCTAACACTTTGAGGGTATAAAGCGTAAACCTCGCGTAAATTTTACCTCGGCCCCTCACCGGAGTTAGGCTACGTTATTTGTGTGCACACGGTTTTTTGCTCTGTTTTCATTTTTTTCGGAGCAAACCATTGGATCTCTTTCTTTTAAGGGAGGATTATGAAAAGCAGCTCGTTACATTTACATCTTAACGGATCTCGTGTCGAGGTCTAAGAGTCTAAAGTATATATTTACTTATACAACCCGGGTTGTTATACGTGGATTATAATACAACTCCCTATGCTCATCCCCTTGGAAATGTATTGCCGCGTTCGAATCTACTTTAAAATGAGTTTCGAGGTAAGATAATAAGGAACAACGTGTAAGAGACAAAAATTTAACCCGCATAGAAATAAATCAAACAGTTAGAAAAGACTTCCACGTCCTCGAGAGTGATAAAATATCCGATGCGGGTCCTTCATTTTTTTTTAATGAAAAAAAATATATATATCTCCTTAATTCTACTCGCTTTCAACTATCTATTTCTATATATAAAACCCACTAGTACAAAGACTAATGCGACAGAAGCCCCAGCGGCTAATTAGAACAAGGGCACGGAAAAATGGCCAACTTTTCAAAAGAAACAAATACGCGATGGTCTTTTTCATACGTATAATATAGATATATAGATATTATACGTGCTGATATATATTACGATTAATATGCGCTCACGTAAATGCGAAAAGTTTCGCCACTCTCGAACCGCGTCTTTGCTCCTTTTTACTCTGCGAGGTTTTCACCTATCAAAAATAAAGTTTCGACTATTTTAACGAAGTTGCTTTTTAACCATTCCACAATTGAAAATAATTATATGAAATCACAACTTATATCATTTCGTGTATAACTGTTACTGGTAACTAGATTTTTTTTTAGAAATCCTGCTTGGTATTTGTACTATTAAAAGCAACACTAACTACGTCGGGATAATTGCAGTCCCCGGTACTTTTTGAAAATTCTGATCTACAAAAGAGTAGTCGTTTTTCAAAAGAAGTTTTATAATAATACCCTCGCTACCAAGCTTTACAAATTATACATCTACTACGCACATGTGTGAATGTTTACCTGTGAGAGGAAGCAGGTCATTATTATTCAAAGTATAAGTAGTCTGAAAATTGTATTTCAATTTTATGATCGTGTAAAAATTGAATATTTAACTTTCAATCGAAATATTTTATTAGGTTTCTTTGTACTAAAAGTGCGTTGAAAATAATAATTAATTGAAGACGTTGACAAGAACTAGTAAAGCTGAGGATTCAATTTTCATGCTTGTTCATCGAAGGACTTTGATTAATTATCCCTTATGCTTTCACTTTCCTGTCTTAAGGATTACATTAAAATTCAGCCAAGTTCGTTGCTTACTCATTATGTGCATAAAACATTTAAATTTATTCAAGTGTAAAAGACATCAAGTTATTTTCTGGATGAATTTTATGACAATAACCATTGTTCACAAAACGACAGTCAATAATATTATGATTTGTTTTTAATTGCGAATAGACAGTCTTCTAATAAAAATGTGTTTACAGATTATACTCGAGGATCACTTAAATAAAAGTTATCAGTGTTGTGGGTTCACCTGATGGAAATGAGTAACTTTTTTTTACATTTTGAAATTAAATTAATGATATCGCATAAGAAAAGTTTTTGGGGATTTTTCTTTCATTTTTTTATATTTTTCATGCTTTGACGGTATTTTCATGGGTTGTAAATTTTACGTTCAAAATTTGAACGAAATTTATGAAAATTAATAAAATATGGAAAAAAGCAATTTTTCTATATAAAAAACATGTGCTCTTTATTCCAATTAATGACAATTTAAATCTTATCAGGAAAATTAATACAAATTTTTGCAAAATATTTATCTCAGTATATTTTACACCGAAATATCATTTTCCTTTCATGAATTCACACTTGTACGACCGTGAAAATTCGAATGCACTCATGGTCTTCAATGTAAATGAATATAGGCACAAATTTAATTTTCATACGAGTATAATATTTATTAAAAATGAATCAACAAATGTGTATTAAAAATTCATTAAAATCACGAGAGAAACTTTTTTTCGTGGTGGCACAGCTGTTAAGTTGTAAATATTCATAATGAGGCGTCTCTCTTGTACGTACGCGTCCCACGTATAACGTTAAGAGCTTGCCTCTCTAACTCATTCTCCAAACATTGCCACTCTCTCACCCTCTCTCTCTCCCTCTAGTTTTCTTCGATATAGACCGAGTTTCTGCGAGCGAAACGTACATAATGCATATAAACGCGCTCAGATGTGTATATGTATAAGGTGAATACAACAGCCAAGGTGCATAGCATGCAAACTCCCTCACTCGCTTCTTTAGCGGCAATTGCGGAAGAGAAGGAGAGAGAGATATCTCGGAGACACGCCTGCAGCAGCGGCAGCAGTTGTGTGAACGCGGAACAGAGTATATGAAGGACAATGACATTGCCGGCTGTTAGAAACTGCCGTGAATACCCCATTATGCCCTACAAATACGCATACAAACGTATTCTACACACATGCTGCGAGTATGGAACTCACAAAAGAAAGAATGCACGATAATCCTAAGTGCTCGTATTAGGGAATCGCATGAAAGACAATTGGACGAAATTATTTAAAGAATTAGTTACCTTCCTGAGCTTTACTTCTCAGCTTTCTTGACTATTGGAACGATCTCTCAAATTTCTTCAATAGTTAAATCAATGTTTTATTATTTAAAATTGACTTGCTGAAAGTATTATCATGCGCTTTTACAAAACTACAACTTTTAAGAAACATGGTTTTTCTCTAATTTTTCTTGATTCTTGACTCATATTAAGCTCAATAATGAATTCTGTTTGTCTGCCGATAATCAAAATTTATCGGAAGTTGTATTTTGATGTATAGTTGAACATATTACAATATTGGCCTAATCGAAAGAGACGAACACATTTATTTTTGGACAGTGACATGATTAATGCCTGAAAATATCATTTTTATGGGTTTTGAAGTTGTAAATATGATTTTTAAGTACAAATTTGAAATCTACATCAAATTTTACATTAAAAACCATGATTCAACATTTTTTTCATATTAACCCCAGAAAATCAGGATTGCAAGCCGAATATCAGCAGAAAAAGAAAATTCAACTGTAAGGTCCTGAAAATCCAATAGGGTGGGACCTAGAGGGCTGAAACTTTCAGGATTTTCACTTTTCAATGTACTCTTCAAAAGTACATAATTTAAGAAAAAAATTTTTTTTGACCATCGCGCTAACTATGGCTTAGCTCATATCATTACTCGTCAACGTAGTATCGGTAGTCAAAGTTTAAATAAAATTGCTTTAGATAAGATTTGTAGACTGACTTATTGTGTCCCCTCAAAAATGAAACTTAAATAGACATTTTTTCTTCTGTTGAGAATACACGCATGTTTTGTAATAACTATACGAATTTCAGTTCTCTTCAAAATTCAGCAAGATCATTAATTAAGAATTCTGAAAAGGGTGGACACAACTACATGCTTAATTATTTTCTACTTCTTCTGGTATAACACAAAAAAATATCTGTGACGAAACAAGATATTTTTTCATACAAATATTTAATAGATGCAGTGACCTATGACGCTTACAACATTAATTGTAGAGTTTAAAAGCGCTTTGGAGACAGGAAATATGCATGCACAATCGGAGTAAAAATAAAAAATGGCTAATCCCTCTGTACGTGATTGTAAAGCATAATCGAACCGAAATAGATATTTAAGTAGTAGTAAAGGTGTATAGTCGGACAGTCGACGGCAGAGTAAAAAGCACCGGTACACGAGCTGTCGAAGATCGATTTAATCGCAAAACAATGATACCTTTCTGAATGATCGGAATTTAATAAGACACTAATCCAAGAGCCAAGGTTTGAATATAACTATGTGCGCTGGAAAAAAAGTATTACTGTTTTTCCATTCCAATGCGAGTCTGTTCATTGATATAACGAGTTATTAATCACGCAGAACGGTGCCCGAAGAAAATCGTTTTTTAACAAGAAATCGAATATGAATGGCCTATTGCTCTTCCTCTTCCATAACCGGTAGAAACTTTATGAAATTCTAGCGTGTAATGAATTTTCACTAAATCGCGTACTTAAAATTTTGCCGAAGATTATTGTCACTTTGATTATTAAAAGAAAAAAAAACGTCGTAAATATTATACTCGTACGACACTGCGAAGATTTTCAAAGGAGCAAATAGAATGTATATCCTTGCAGCTGCCGTTAAATAATTGTCGACGTAAGGTGCAGGCTGCGACGGCAAAGGCGCGGCAGGAATTTCGGTGCCAGCGCGCGCGCGCGTGCAAGAAGAGAGAACCTGCCGCTATGTGTGTCTAAACGTATAAGTACAAAAGTCGACATTGCACGCGGGACATCGTGACGCCGGACGTCGTGGCGCCCGCATGCAACGGCGCAGCAGCATAGCCGAGTGAGGGTGTGGGTGCAGTTACCCTTTGCGCGCGGTCCGCGAGCAAAGCCAGAGTGTGCGAGAGAGAGAGAGAGAGAGAGAGAGAGAGAGAGAGAGAGAGAGAGAAAGAGAAAGAGTAGCCTAACTTTTGCACGGCTTTTCGGTAAGCTGCTGTACGCGCTTGCCTCTCGCACACAGAGAGTACACAAACGCCGCTCTCGATACATCGATCGGCTTCGAGTCACGTATATATACACGTACCCAACCCACACACGTAGATTCACGAATGAATTGGACTGCAGCAGCAGCACACTTCGACCTCCTTTCACTTCATGGGGTAGGAGTGGGTGTGTGTGAGTGCTGCGCGCTGCTGGATGGGCACGCTGCAGCGCAGTTGCAATGGTAAGCGCGCAGCCAGCTAGACTCTACCGTCGCTGGTGCTGCTTTCTCCCTTGGGTTCTTCGTCTTCTTGCTAGCGCTCCCTACGGGGGTTTCCTCGATAATCCCAAACAGCAGCCCCCTTAGCTGCACACGTACATACATATATATATATAATATACACGTAGACATGTAGAAGAGGCGAGTGAGATAGCTCGTAGGCGGCGGCGACTCTATATGTATGTATAACGCACGCGTTATTCGCCCTTTCTCACGTGGATACGTATATATATCGTACGTGCTATATATGTGCACGAACGATAGTGTGCGCAGTACATCCCACATATATATGCAACGTGTACGTATGTGTGTAAAAGGCCGTATATACCACCTACTGCTGGCTGAGATTCCGTTTTCATGCACAGCACACAACGTCTCGCGCCTTGGACTTTATGCAAACTTAGCCATACGTCGTGGGTACAGTACGGCTCTGTATGAACCTCGTACATTCTATACGTGAATGGGAGGGCAGCGCCAAAAGTCTTTTCGTACTGTAACGGCTATTTGCTTTCGTAAACGTGACGTACACTTTTTAATCGAATGTTTATAATGAAAACAAACGTGAGTTTTCGTCACGATCCGAGTTCGTAGCTTTTCGTCGATACAAATAGAGCTGGTATATTTTAAAGCACATTGATTTGCGACGCGCAACTTTTAATCTGTTACATGGTGCGATGGTTTTTCGAATTGCATTTTGCGGTCGGCGAGAGTGTGCAAAATTCAATTAAAATAAGTAACGTTAACATCGATCAAGGCGCACTTGCCATTTTTAAACTCGCTAGTTGAAACTGACAGTTTAATTAGCTTTTCAAGATATTAACACAGCCTACACTTACTTCGGTAATTTCGCGATTCCCTCGCTTATTTGTTTACAAGATCTATTAAAATATCGGATATGATTTCTCGGAAATTAAATTCAATCAAGAAAGCCCTTGAAAATTTTCCCCTCCAAACTTTTTTCTGACCGGTTTTTGCGTATTCAGCAAATTTCAATTTATTTTCGTTGGTAATGTATAACTCCTCTCAAGAATCATTATAAATCATATCAGCTCAACATTCGCATAAAATTTCTATTTCGTTTAGATAGACGATACGTTATACAGTCGAAGGTTCCCGCATGTGAGGAAAAAATAGATGGACTCGAGGCGCGCTGTGTATCGATGAAACGATCAAATTTAGTCAACCATATACTTATAGTAAGCAATAACTTGTACAAACAAACGTATACATAAGAACTTTAAGCGCGTTCATTCTTTTTCTCTCTTTTCCTCTCGCTCTCCTGACACGTACGACAAAACCAAAACACAAAAGTGCCGTAATGAATATTTACTACGCGTGTAAACCTGCATAGCCGAAAACTCAGGCGAGGACTCGCGGCGCTGAATGGGATAGTTGAACTATACTCACAATAATATAGAGCGAGTTAAAAAGTAGGGGAGAGGAAAATTTATTTCCCGAGAAAGAAATATACACGCGAATTTCCCGTCCATATCTTTCTTTCTCCCCTGCTCGCGCTGCTTCATATATACTCACACACACACACGTATACATGCAAGCGCGTTCCGCTTTATCATCGAGGTCATCGTATTCTTTTCTCTCTTCCTTTCTCTCTGTCGCTAGATGTTTGTTTTTTCTTTCTCTCCTTTCTTTCTTTCTGTGCGCGCGCTTTCTTTCTCTGTTTCTGGTCCTGCTTTACTCGTGATTCCTTCAAACGAATCTTCTTCCGTAAATTCACTAGCTCGTTTGATGTATTTTAGCGTGTATATATACTTGTACGCTCGTTAAAAATACTCACGACTCAACGAACACCTCTAGCAGTCTAGTATTCATTCGGTGCGCTGGCTCTTTTTTTCCTCCACTTCCTCATTGGCGGGGCGGGAGGAGTGCACAACGACGAGCGCGACCCCTTGACATAGTGAAATAAGTCTCCCCGGAGAGAGAGAGAGAAAGAGCGCGAGGGAGAGGAGCGAGGAGATGAAGAAGAGAAAGAGAAGAAGACGTATACGGTCCACGCGATTTAATTCGATCGTAAATTCAAAGTCGCCATTTGAACGACTCGGTTGTGGCGATACGTATAGACTCTGTTTTTTCCGCGCGAATCAATTAAATGCGCTGCAAGGCTCGCCGTGTACACCCTTCTATACACATTGCGAGTGCGCAAGTATACAACGAGGGAGAGAAGTAGAAGAAAAAAAAAACTACTGAAGGGGAGAAAGAGATTCTTGCAGCCGCATCGTCGAGTGCACTCGGCGAGTTCTTCGCGTTTACGACACAAGCCCTCAAGGCTCTCTCTCTCTATCTATCTCTTTCTTGCTTCCTCGCTCTCTCTCTCTCTCTTTCTCTCTCCTCCTTCTTCTTTCATTATCCTTTTGCACTCTTGAGTCTTGGTCTCTAGCAGTTGAACCTGGAACATGCCCCCGCTCGTGTGTATGTGCGCACGTCACATTCACTTGACGGTTGATGAGTGCAGAGCGCGACTCTGCACGCGATGACGATCCATCCACGCGGACTTTTTGGATTTTCTTAGATGTAAACGAGGGAGAGAGAGAAAATGAGAGAGGGATCGCGCAGAGGCGAGAGACCTGCACGCGAAAAGTGTCATTTAGTCGGTCGTTGAAGTTTTGAGGCAAGAAAAATTCAAGAGGGACTGAGAGCAACTAAACAGTTGGTTAAATGAAATTTTCCCAACTACCGGTGTGCACCAACTCTGGGGAAGAGAATTTCACAGTAAGAAAAGTGCGCAGAGTGAAAACGGAAAATAAAGAGCCGGGGGAAGAGACTCGCGCGCACGCACACACAAGTCGGAAGATGAAAAGTCAAAATGAGGCAAAAACCACGCGAGAAAGCAGAAGTAGGTAGCAGAAGAAGAAGAAGAATAAATAGCGTGCGCAAGCAGCGCGGAGAAGAAGTGTAAAAGAGCAGCTAGAAACAGATGAGGAAATAATGAAGAAAAGGCTGGCAGACGTGTACAAAGGCCAGTGTTTTGCCCGAAAGAGAAAGAGTAGCATCTCTCTCGTCTGCAAAACCTGTTTTGCGAAAAACAAAAAAGGAAGTTGAGCGAGCCAAAGGGATTATGAAGTATCATGAAACGAATTATGCGCGAAAAAAAAATCTCGCCTTAGGAGCGCATACCCAAGTACAGCAATTGTCTCAATGTTATTAAAACGTCAGAATATTCTTTGAACTTCATTTTATAATGAGATTTTCGTAATATGAATTCACAAAGTCAAAATTATCCGGCGCGTCACTCTTCTTTCATCAATTCGTCGTACTGAGCGAAGCGTTAATCGATATATCTTATCAAAGATATATCAACTTACCGAAGGCACTCGGTAAGTTTTGCCTCGAAATTGATTACGATTGTGCAAAATTCCTCTAACGATCTGCTCACGGACACAAAATATGGTGCCTCGCCGATGTTAATTAATTAAATGAGCATTTAACATTCGCGTCTTGATTCGTCGGAACGGAAATCAGAGATTGAAAGAAAGATAGGTAGTGAGCTTATGCAAGTGCCGCAGTACGACTAGGCTTGAAAAAGGTAAACTTGTCGAGAGCTGAGCGTTCATTATATTATCCTCGGCAACTTGTACATTGGTACATCGTAATTTGATATCGCGGAGAATTTGCGCAATCAAGAGCTGCTGCTGCTGCTGCTGCTGCCGCCGCCGCCGCTGCTTGCGAAGCTTGATTTGCTGGCTAATTGGCGAAAGATGTGTGTATTAAAAATCGTCTCACGCTTTATAAAAGTTTCAGTTGTATCATCATTTTTCCGCTTTACTAGCTCGAAGCTACAAATATAATATAAGATATAAACGAGCCATTGTTAAGGGGAGCAGCAGACGCAGTCAGTAGGACATCCTATTGTTTTTATGCATGTAACTATCCGTAGTCAATTAGTCTATATTTACGAACAGAACGCGCGCGCGCGAGGTACTTCAATTACGCCGATGAATTTGACTTGGACGGGCAGATGGTTTCGCTCTTGTGCGCTGTATCAAGCGTATTCTCGAATTTCGCACGTTTCAGCGAGTATTTTCCTTTTTTGTTTTTATCTTTTTGTCAGAAAAAAGAGCGAAAGGTTTTCGCTTCATCTCATTCTCGCGAGGCAAGTGCGCAACCTTCGTTTTGAATCAACAATTTTTTGATGTGTAAACTCGAAGGGCGCGTGATAGTAAAACTAACAAGATTAAACCTCGTCGTGTTTATTTTAAACTTTCGCTCAGGCCTGCGTACAATCTCTGCAAGTGTTACTTAGTTTTGCGGGTAATCATAGCAAAAGGGTATGGAGAGAAAATTTTTTTTCTGATTTAGTTCAAGCGGGCGTCTAATCCAGAATTTTGGCGTGTGCACTCATTTACCACTCGGGTATGTGTGTTTTTTACGACGGCTCAGTCTAAAGAATGGACTGAAATTCGCCCTCTCAAGCGCGTTTCTCTCTCTCTCACCCTTTCTCTCTTTCTCTCTCACCCTCTATTTCTCTGACCTACTTCTCTATTTCTCTAACGCGGCATGAAGGGATATCTTTTGTATTTTCCTCTCCTCTTTCTCTCCTTTAGTCTTCTTTCTGACTGTTGCTATGCCTGCGTGAACGTATATTATTATATTTCACTTTTATTATTTATCGACCCTTTACTCTCGCAGTTCGTCCTGAAAAATAAACACGCACCCACAGTTTGAAGAAATGAGCCACTTTTCTTCGAATTTTTGTTTTATTATCAAACTTTTGCTTGAGTTTCTTCGCGTACGCAAAATGCTGAATTTTCATTATTTATATTTTTTTTTGTTTTTCCATTCTCTACTCTTTTTATTGTAGTATGCACGCAAAAGGAAACACTTGTTCGCTAGTAATTTTTACCCCATTGCATACAGAGTCTCGCCGAGTGTAAAACGAGCGAGTAGCATTTTTTTAAATGTACTTGACATCTGTTTGTAGCAATACAAGTACAGAGTACGTTCCTGAACGAACCTATACCGTACACACAGTTTCCAATTTCCCGAAGAGTATAAAGGATAACATCGAAGAGCACAAAACATAATTTATGCTTGTGTTATTTTGTAGGTTCAATTTTAACTTGTAAAGAAAATATTATGAGACCATGGCATGAGAGGCCGTTGGACGATAATTTCTAAATTAGTAAGTAGTTAGCTAACCAGACATAGAAGTTTTGAAAGTAAATTTTTTTTCGGACCTTTTCTTATCAGTAGCCTATCTAACTTTTCACAATAAAATTAGCGTTTTAAATTCAATCAAAATACTCATGGCACGATATTGAATAAATTTGAAGAAATTAGAATCTTTACAATGAAAGATTAATATAACACTAAAAACAAACTTTTAAATAAAGTCCTCGCATACATTATTCTTAAATGTTTACGGAAGAAGTTATTATATCATTTAATAATTCTTTTACATAGGGTATTACCCAAAAATTAATCATGGTTGATAATAATGCATGTTGTCGATAAATAAGTGCATGCGAAATAACTTTGAAATCACTACTCAAACGAAACTGTAAAAAAAATTATTAATAAATTGAGTAAGACATCAAATCCAGTTACATAACAATGGTTTGCTTTCACATATGTAAAAGGTAAAAATATATCATATTACTATACAAGCTCTAAAAATACTGAACTGATATTTCATATATAAAATTGTGATGCAGTATTTTTTCTCAACTTACAAAATGTATTTATTGTGAAAAATATTTAATGTATAAAATTAATTTTAAATAGTTTTTTCCAATATATTCAAATATTTCAAATATTTCAAATAATTCAAATATTTCACGGTACTAAACATAAGCGTGAATGGGATTAACAGTGTGATAACGTGACAATTGGCATAATACAATATTTTATGATTAATATTTTTTAGACTATTTTTTTAAATCTTTAATCGCAGATTCTTGTCATCTGAAGAATCAAAAATTAATAAATTTCAAATACCCTTCATTCTATTTGAAAATCAATTATTAATCTTAAAAATGCACTTTTGAAGCTCGAGGTAATAAAAGTTAAAATATAAATTTGTTTGAATAAGATTCGCTAATGCAATCTTCAATTCGTAAAGCTGCTCATAATAAAATATGAATTTCTTACATATGTATTTTAATAATAGAATAGTTGATAATAAGGTTTTAAATAAATCTAAAATTTAAACACCCTGCATGTTGTTATAGAAATAAATATCGATTTAGAAAATCAATAAAATTTTAATTAAATTTCAAGTGACATAAATAAAATTCCCGTACGCATATTGAATGTTGCCAATGTATGTGTAGTTTCTTTCAAAATGTGTACACTCGATGTGTTGTACGTCGAGCACAAAATTTTAGTATACTTTATATATACTTGCCGATATTAGAAAACTTTTTATATAATGCCGTCGAGAAAGAAAATACACACTCTTGCAGTGATTCAATTTCTCCGCGTTCTATTTCACATGACTTTATTGTTTTTTTACTTCACGCCACCACCTTCTCGAGCCGGTTACAACTATTGTTTTCGAGAACCAATAATACGGTGAAAACCATGTAATCCTGCTCACGAGGAGCACTCAATTGACTGCTGCTGCATACAAATCGCATATATACATAGAGTTGATTAAGAGATGAATTCTGCAAGTTTGACAAGATCGATATTACTAACTGCGTGAAATAGTCCCCGAACTTTTTGCGGTACAATGAATTTCGCTTGTAGCATTAGTTCACGTAGAGAGATTTTCATCGATGATGCTTACGCATCGTCTCGAATAGATTCACGTGGATTTGCTTGGCATTTGGCAAGATACTTTATGTAGGTTATACGTATAGAAGAGCAGTCATTGTAGCATTAAGTCGTATAAGAAGCCCAAGCGGCTCTCTCTCGGCAGTTGCGCGCACTGCAGCAGTATGAAAGTTCAATAGAACGTTTTTGAAAGTACGAAACTTAAATTGGTTTGATTGTGGATGAAATTTATGACGCATGTACTTGAAACTTGGCCGATTGAACTAGAAGCAGGAGAAAAAAAAACAATGCGCTCATCGAGTTTATATACGACACATCATGAACAATTTTGATTCCGTTACTCTACACTCGATGGTATGCATTACAATACTGCAACAAATCTCAGCTTTTGTTAATTGTGCACATTAGCAAAATAAACAATAATTCAAAATGGAAATTTACAGTTAGGTGGATTTAATATAGACATCGAGTTAAGCTTATTAAGCATATATGTATAATCACACGAATATTCTCCTGTCTCTCTCTTTCCCTCCCTTTGCGCCCACATACACACTCATACATTCTAGTACATATGCCGTGTAAACGGGTGCACAGACCTGCGATATTCTGCCATTGAATTATACGTCTGTACGCCTACATTTAGACAAATACGCGTAGGTATACGTGCAGCGGTGCACTATACGAGCTCTCGCGCGGGGAACAAGCTCTATGCTCGTGCTCTCTCCGAGTCTTGTTATTACACGATTTACGATCGAACGAGGGCCCCATTGGACTTCTCCATGTTCTAATAAGGTGCGTGCACGACTCCGAGCTCTCGATTATTTTACAGATACTGACGCTGCTGCTGCTGCTACTGCTGCAACTACTGCTGCTCATAAGATATTGTTTGACGAGTATATTATTTCAGGAGATGGACTTGACTATGTACTCGCCAAGTCAAGTTTTCTTTGTACAGAGCCGAGCTTATAATGCAGGAACACGTACTAACCCCAGCGTATTAGCTTGCGTTGGGGGCTGGGGCCACTCCAAGAGAGAGAGAGAGAGAGAGAGAGAGAGAGAGAGAGAAAAGTTTGTAATACTCCACGTACATACACACTCTTATCTCGGGCAATTTATAAATTGCTGTCGTCGTATATATACATACCAGGGAGCGCGTTTATTATTTTCACGTGCTATGAGTGAAAATCTGAACAAACGCGCGCTACGGTATTTTGTGAAATATGCGCGCGCGCGTCTACTTAATTTGTTTTTCATCTCATTCGAATATCCATGTAATGCGATGAAACTTGCAAAAAAGTCTATGAAATTACAAGGAATATTAAGCTCTCGGCAGCAACACGCGCTCGACGAGAGAGAGAAAGAGAGAGAGAGCTTAATATTTATAAAAGAATGCGCAGCGATAAAAACAGATTGTCGATTCTGCTCCAGTTGAGTGAAAACGACTTTCGTACGATGTGCGCTGCTGCGCCGCTAGTATCGCACGAGTCCGCGAGATAAAGAAAAAAAATTACAACTTGATGAGAATAGCCTCTCCACTGTAATCTTTTCTCTCTCTCTCTCACTTTCTTTCCGCTATCACTGTACGCCCTTGTTTCATATACACCTGGTGTGTATTGATATAGTGCCACTGACGGCGACGACGTTGCGCTGTTTTTGTAATAGAGCAGCATCGTTATCTTCATTTTACCCGAGGAAATACCATTTTATTTGCGAGATATATGTGCACAAGTTCCACGTAAATTTTATATGGATTTGCTTTCTGCAACTGCTGCGGCTTTACTACAATGTTTGTGTGCACTTTATACTTGTGTATATATGTGTAAGCCATCGGTTGCACCCGAACCTGCATTAGTGGTGCAGCTGCCGACGTCACGCGTCGCTGGTTCGTTTTAATTACCGCTGCTTTATATATGTATAACAATCTGCAATCTTCTTTACGCCTAAGGAATACAGCCTCCATCTTGCAGATTTTTTTTCTCTCTCTTTCAGCTATTCGCCGCACATTAAATTGAATGAGCTATATACTATGGGCTAGCTTTTGAAAATATTAAAACTTTAGGGTGTAGCGGGTCGAGCTTAAATATTTCTGGCTTGTAATACATAGTACATAGTACACCTTTGATTCATAATGAATTTTTTTTTCAAACCATAATACTCCAGAGGATTATATACAGCTTCTTCTCTCCGTCTAACTATCTTTCTGAAACTTGTTTTTTTTTCACTGTTTTCTCTTGGTTTTATTTGCGAGCTCTTCTACAAATTGAAACATTTGCGCGCTTACTTGCTGATACGAAAGATGATTAATTGGTGCATGAAGAAAAGTTTCATCAGGAGGAAATAAAAAGTACGATTTTAATAAACAGCTATCAATAAGAAATACCGCGATCATTTACTTTTCTAAATCGTTCGGTGTTTAAATTATGCAACTCGAGTAACTGAGAGCCAGTCTACTTTACTTATCCCAGACTCATTCATTTAATTTTCATTCAAGTTGGTCTAAGATTGATGAAAAAGCGGTTTAATCCATCCTATATTTTTCTTGAATATCCAACCCGTCCTATAATTTTTGAAAATTATTCCAATAAAAGAACACACAAAAGCTTTTTCGCTGATTGTCACTGACGTGTTTTTTTTCTTAGAAAATCTCTCGTCCTTCTCCGACCCGTATACGTTAAACGGGTAAAAAAATTCAAGTGAGCAATTTTTACTCGTACGATAATCTCTTTTCAATGGCGTACTTCATGTAGCCATAAGCTTATGCGCGGCGTAAGTCGCACGTGAGCGCGTGTAATAGAAGTGCCGAAGGTAAAAAAGAAAAAGAGAAGCAAGGATAGAGACCGATAGAGCTTAGGTACACATTCTTATTTATACGCATGAAAATCGAACGGAATCCGTCGCGCGACGTTCTTACGTGCAGGCGCGCGTGCACATACATACACACAGCTAGCACCGTATACGCCAGGCGATGAGAGAGAAATGCAATTCTGATTGCGGCCATTCATGCAGATTTCCCGCGAGGATAGGTGCGAAAAGCGGATAGAGATGTGAAGATAAAGGAGCTGGTATATACGCACACATATACACGCATTGTGTGCGGGTACAGCTGCTGCAGGGATCTTGAAATGTGCGCGCGTCCTTACCTCGACCGAGAGCTTCTGAAATAGCCGAACGTTGCCGTCTCGATAGTTCCCGTGAAATAGAGCTCGCGGAAGAAAAAACATCTTTATGCGTTTTTGCCCCGTTCAACAATAGATCAACATTTTTGACGTTGAGAATTTGAACAAATATTATATTGCATGTAAAATGCGTGCACGCGACGAGAAAGAACGAATCGTGAAAGCTGAAACGAAGAAAAGTGCATATGACTAGATTAAAAGCTTCGGGACGCATGGCGTACCTCGACTTGAGCAGCTCGCGTTACAAAATACATTATGTACTGTGCATGATATACTGACTGTGAAAACGTAACAATATATATCAAGCAAGTAGATGCACTAACACCTTACAGATGTTATTATAAAAAAGAGTAAAATGAAAAAAGAAAAGAGAAAAAATAGTCACCACTTAGACTCCCAAGGGAGAAAAGCCAAACTGCCGTGTTCGCCGGCGAGAGTGCGCGAAAGCTCGCTCTGCGGGTGGGTCAGCGAAGATGTGATTTATGCTTTTCCATCAAGCATCCAGCCACTTTACCTACTCTTTCATTCGCGCTTTCTCCTCGTGTGTGTGGATTGCCGCTGTAGTCTCCTGTTTTCTTTTTATTTCTCCATTTTCCTATTATTATTTCAGTAACTCTTGAGGCTATTATGCATGCGAGGACGTGAAGAAAAGAGAAAGAGAGGCGGAGAAAAACGGGGTCGATCGAAAGACAGATGAAATTGATTGCTTTGCGCGACTTTGACATTTTTTTGCATTTTTTTAGGTTTTATTCTACAACTCAATTTATATCACTTTCAATCAAGATTGTATATTATTTGTTCGACAAAAAAAATCATATTTAAATTTTCAGCTCACGTTGGGTCAGCGCGATTTCTTTTTTTACGTTATTTTGATATCAACAATGTGAACGCTAATTCATTTATAGCAAAAATTTAATTAATTACGAACAAATTACTCATATATAACCAATTTCATGAAAAAATCACTGTACATTGTTACATTTTGTAATACAGTATAAATGTTATTTCTCGATATACAATAACATTTTAATAAAATTTTTTCATTGAAAACGTTGATGGGGCGTGAAAAAATAAACGTATCTGTTTCCATCATAAAGGCACAAAGCTATACGGGCGAGAGAGTAATACAATACGATATTTCATTTATAATACACACAACTTGCATGAATGTATAGTATCGGATAACACGAAATCATTAAGATGAATCATTAATGTAAAGTAAAAACACTATTTCCCCCATGATATTCACTCGCTATCGCTATGAGCGTAACATAACAGCCGCAAGCTTTCAGTCAAACGCCTCGATATAACGTGCTTAGAATAAAATCTATTTCAAACTCGTACACGCGCGCGTGAGCGTGTACATAAACCCCTCCATTTATGCGTGTGCGCGTCTACGCGGCATCAAGAGAGTAAATAAATATCAAACGAATTCCCGGTGAATGGCCTCGTATATGTATGTGAAATTTTACACTTTTTAAACCTGTACACGGAAATTGGTGTTAAACACTGAGAACCGCAAGGGCGTAAACATCAGACACGGCTGTATTACTGCCTGCCCGTGCCTGCGCACACACAGTGGCAGTTTCGTTTTTTTTCATCGCGCCGAATCTCGTTTACATTCAAATGAATGTATATCCAATCTTTACCCTCTTTTTTTCAAATGTATTTATACGAATTTCAATTTTCTGCTCGCGTGCAAAAGTGCTAAATGCAATCAATTAATAAAAATAAAAGAGCTCCATCCATGGCAATATTGCAAGTTCGAACGTCAGCGCTAATCAAAGAGACAAATAATTATAAAAGTATGCGAGAAGCTCGTTTTATATATTTCACATTCCGGGCAAAAGTTTGTATAAATGCAGCGACGCATTTACAGATTCTGATGAATAATAGATAACTCGCGCTCAAGTAATCAAGCGAAAAAAATTCTATTTACCAACGTTTAATTTCTTTCGAAAATGTTTTTACATCATCATCATGCATCCTTTATTTTATTTGTTTATTTAATGATATTTGATCCTTGTTGTGTTACAGCGAGGTGACACGTTTAATTTTTGACTTTAATGACGAATCGGTTAATACCTCGGAAATACGCGCATCGATACACGCGAGGGGTGCATTTTTGCGCTCACGAACGTAAATACGCTTTAAACCGTCGTATATCAATTTGCATCAGAGTGTATCTAATTAAACAGTTATAATAAAGCCGTGTGACATGTGCCATTCAGTTTTAATGAGATCGTCCAAAAGATTCCGGTGGGTTTTTAGTGCAAACGTGTGCAGTATTCCAACGTAAACTTACAAATAGAAATCTCTGTATAGAATGCACGCGATGAACATGATTTACAACATGTTCCGCCTTGACTTGATCGCTTTAATTCGAACAAGTACGAGCGTACTCCACACGAAGCGGAAATTTTAATTTTCCTGATCTAATTGCTTATTAATTAGCTCCCACGGATACATAGCGCTCATTCGGTTAATTTTTGTTGTTATAATTCCGTTATGTGGTTATTTCATTCATCAACGGAGAAATAACAGGAATCATGAGGTGCAGGCGTATTTTCTGCATCTTCGTTTTTTTTTTGCAAACTCACGCAGTAACTCGGACACATAGTACACGAGCATGTCTGTATAGATACATAATATAAAAGCTCGGTAAGCCCGCCTGTTTCAGTGCACTGCACATACGCGGTAAACTTGACGCGAGCGTGAGCGCGGATCATGTCACGGCGCGTTCATCAGCGGGCACAATAGTATTGGCATGTGTTCGTACACGAGCCGAAGCGTCAATCCCACGGGCTGAGCTTAACAACAACAGCGGCGGCGGCAGCAGTAGCAACGAAAAATCACCTCCTTTATAATCCCAAATGGATTTTGGAATATTTACTCAGTGGCGTCGTTATTTATTCTTCTCGGGACAAATTCAATTTTTAAATTGGCGCTAGTCCGCGGCGCGCTCACGTTCATTTATCTTTTTTTTTCTGTTTCGTACCACACAGCTCGAAAGAAATTGAAAATGCCAAAGGATAATAAATTAGCATTTGCGGTGGCATAAGTGCTAGAAGCGCGGGTAATTAATAATGGTTTCATTACGGATCGTGTGCGGCGAGCAGCGTAAGGCCACATCGCCACTCGCGCTCGCTTATACCTACATTTGAACTTCGCGCAGGTATGCACACGAACCCTTTTTATTTGCAAACGCCAACTTTTGCGGAGCTTAAAGGATTTTTTTTTTGTTCGCAGCGGTCAACTCGACTGCGGGGACGTATTAAATATAATATAAACAATATACCTTTGATAATTGCGAAGCCGCACATCGATTGAAATTATTGATATTATTAGTTATTACTGATAAAACATTATTCGGAGGGAGATTGCAGCTTCTAAATAATTAGCTAATCAATTATCAAAGTATAGTTAATACCTTGACACATTTAAATATCGGCTCGTATATTTAGATCTAATAATGGTAGACCAGGCAGTTTTGAACATTCTTCTTATAATTTTATGCATGATAAAATAAAAAATGTAACTAGATTCAAAGGTCTGAAATTTTGATCAGTTTCTTTAATTAATCTGTTTTGCTTGGAAAAACTCGAACTTCAATTTTAATGCTGATTTTATGACAAGAGCAATTCAAAATACGACCACAAAAAAAGACTCTACAAGATAGATTCAAACGTTGGCTAATTAAAAGACTTGCTCGACTCGGCGGCGTTACAGAGAAAAGAAGAATGAAACCCGGATTTGCATAAAGATAATATTTTGACCAAGTTTACCGAGGAGACTCGGAAAAATATATTAGACTAGCCACCGTGTATAAGTGCACGTTCGTGTATAGGGTCAGCGCGCACACACACACATACATCCATCCATTGTGCACATACAGTATGAAATATAATTAAATAAAGGCAAAAAAGAGAAAGAAAAGTTTCTCTTCTCCGCAGCAGTTAGCTACGAGTATCGTGCATGCGGAATACCACCTACACAATGCACATCAGACGCGAATAAGGAACGCGTAGCCTAGGTAGCTGTGAGCTCTCGTACGATACGTATACGTATTTGAGGTACTTGCGAGATCGTATACATATACATGCAGTGGGGAGGCGCTATACCCACGAGGCAAGTCGTCGTCCACGCGTACTTGGACCTTAAAGTGACTCATATGTATTCATATTTATTCATATATATTCAAATATAAAACTCGGTAGCGCGCGTCCATATATGTATTTATATAATATAGATATATATTTGTATTTATATTACCTGTACGGCTATATACGCGAAACAGGAAAATATTTCTAGCGCCAACCCAACCCCTTTGAGCGTATAATTTTTGAATTATCGTTTTTCAATGTTACTCCCTTATTAAACCTTGTTTTCTTGTGGATTAAAAAGACATCGATTAAGACACCGGCAATTACGCATGTTTCAACACGTTTACGTGTTATACGTCACTAAAGTTCTATTTCATAGCATGGCAAAGTTTTAATTCAAAAATAAATAAACTATAATGAACTTGTGGTTGAATTCGTGAAAATGTAATACTTTCATAAGATTGACTACTTTTTTTAGACAAAATATTGTTCTGCAACGCGCAATAAATTAGTTAATGATTACTATTTTTTTTTTCAACCCCTAATTTTTTGAATCTATCAAATTAATTGAAAAGATGCACAAATATATGAATTATAAAAGAATGAAATGTTCTAAAATATTTCTAATTAAATCTTTATTCGAAATTATAAAGCTATCAAATTTTCGTTCATTGCATTTGGCTTAATTTTTAGGTAAAATTTCTTTCAATTATCTAATATTAAAATTCAATTTATAAAATGTCTTTACTCAATTTAACCACGGGATGACAGAAGTCTCGGAGCTTAATTTGCTTTTCAGAATAGATATCGATAAAAAAAATATGAACTAAATCAAATGTATCAATCTCAACGGATATAAAAGCTCACTGATTCATCGATAACCGAAACAACTATTTCGCCGCTGCAGCTGCTGCTCTTCGGCAAATCGAAAATATGTTAAACCACGTTACGCCGATGCATGACATTTTTAAAGAATATATATGTATCCGGGTTCGCGCAGCTGTTCCAACTTGATAGGTCCAATTTTGAAATCAAGCTTCAACGATTTTGAATAAATAAGATCGAATATCGATCGTTCGACTCATTGAAAGTCAAATACTCGCAGCCTCGTCCATGTAGTTATATTTTCATCGCCTCATAAAAAAATTAGCTCAAGAATCTGAAACTAAGATCATTTTCATCGGTGTAAAAAAAGTCTCGTAGGTTAAAAGTCACAAAGAACTATTGAAAATCGGTGATTACTTCGGGCGCTGATTTACAAGAAACTAAGCATTTTTTCACTCGATAGCTTCTCGCTGGGTATAAGTCGCTACTTTCATTGCCCCTTACGCGCTCCGATTGAGAAAAAAGACTTTTTTACGGAACAATAGTTTTCAAACGTACAGCTTAGGTCTCATTTCAAAGATTCGAAGCTCGTTATCGAGCGTTTCAATTATATATACGTCTGATCAGCGACGTGAAGCTAAATGGCGCAACATTTTTCCCCCCTCTTTTATTTTTCGTGCTGAAAATCCATTCACTTATTTAGGAACGTTGGAGAAAAGACGACGCGGCGATGCAGGTGGGCCGGTTTGTTTTAACAAGTTACCTGCAGCATAAACAACCCGTAATCGTACGCCAGTCGGGAGGGCATCATTGCCTTTACACCGTATAGGAGGAGGCAGAAGGGAGAGAAAGAGAGAAAAATCCGATTGTCGGTTTCGAGGGAGAGCAAAAAAAAAATTGTAAAAGGGTTAAGGCAGACCTGGACCGGAGCCAACCACTTACGTTCGCTCTCGGCCACTCAAGCTCCCCCGCCCTGGCACGTGTGTATGCGCATACATGCAGACGCCGCGCACTTTTATCCAGACTCTCTCTATGCCGTATAGTCTGGTGGCGTCAGAGGGGGGACTATTGCAGTACATTGCCTCGTAGTAGCTCTTTATTATCGTTCGGGCTATTCTGCACGATGTATCAGTCTCTATATTCTTTAAATAGCTCCATTCATAGCTAATACCGAGCGTGAAAAGATGAAGCAAAAAAGCATCACCGCTGCACGGACTCGACGTATATTATATATTTGGTGCAATTGATAAAAAAATTTGCTTCTAGTTCGTTCGTGTGCGCACGTGTGTGTGTGTGTATAACTTTTCTGTCAGAACCGTATAACAGTGGATGTACACGGGAACGAGCCGTGCCAAAGAAAAATACTCGCTAGCGATGAAATTTGCATTTAATTATAAATGATTAATTCAGGTTTTACCTGACGCGGTAGCGACCGCTGTAAATCACGTTTTACGAAGTAACGAGGGACAACCGCTTTCCCTCTCGACGCGCGGGCGAATATATAAGTGTTATAAATAATCAGCTGGAAGAAATTTGTCCAACAAGATGCTTGAAAACTAATTTTCGAAGCGAAAAGTTAGCCTGCATGCGGTACATTGGCGTTGGTGCAACTCAAGCTAGCTCTAGCTACTCCGCCGCTACCTCCCTCCCTCGTGTTCGAGGCGACCGCGCGCGCCGTGCTGCAAGCCCGTAACGTAATATCCATAGGTATATAGCTACGGGGTATATATATACGGTGTGAACGACGCAACGACATTTGTCGACCAAAGTGGCGGACGCCGTTGTCGCTCTCTTGCTTCCATAATAGAGCGCGTAAACGCAAAAAGTTCCTCGCACTCTTCCCTTACAAATGGGTGCGAAATGCAGATCGCATCAATTTGTTTCGTTATAAAAATTATTTTTGCGAGCTCTCAGCGATCGTATATAGTAGCGTCGCACGTGTGCACGCTTGGCGTACGAAAATGTATAATGGAGAAAAATCAAGCGCCGCAGGAGCAAATTGAAAAGAGCGAAACCGCACGGCGTTACAGAGACGAGTCGTTGGCGACGCTGTATGCGTGCAAGGTTCGCATGCGAGCACGGCGCAGAGCTTTACAGCGTGTACTCGAGTAAGGCATACAAACAAGAGTCAGCGGCGGTGTAGCGCAGAGCTTGGGATACGTACATGTGCAGCAGCAGCACAGGCGTCGAAGCTTGCAACAACGAGGGAGCATCCTATAAATCGGCCGATCAGGACGTAGCTCGGCGTTTATATACATACGTACGTACGTATATATGCAGGAGGAGCACGCATACACATGCACAGTATAGATATATTGGACAGGCTTGCAGGGCGACGCGCTGCTGATGGCAACGGCAAGAAGTGTCGCTATATGCGCGCTGCACACACACACACACACACACACACACAAACACACACAGTGTAGATATAGCTGTGAAAGGGGGCGTCGTGAAGCGCAGAGGAGGCAAAAGTACATATACACACAGACTCACACGCAGACACATATCACGCGCACACGCCTAACCCTCCGTCCCTCCGGTTTTCCATGGCGAGCGCTTGCGCAGTGCCTGCGCAGTTTCTGCTGCGTCTGTTCTACTGCGGGGGCCGACGTTTCAAAGCTTTGGGCGGCAGTGCGGTCGTAACTTTCGGCCAGACATCTCGCGCTCCGGTGCCTATACATTATTATGATGATGCGCATGCATACATTTTGCCCGCTTCTCCAGTGAAAGCTCGAGTGAGAGTTTCGGCAGCCGAGTGAATGTGCGCCAGATAGAGCATATGCGATTACGAAGAACAGTCAAGTGCGTGCGCGCGTGCACGAGCGTGTCAATTATCGAGTGCAGTTGAAAGAGAGGGAGCAAAAGGAAAAAAAAGGAAACAACAACAGTGCGCGTCCGAGCGAGTGTGCTGCTTTTCACACATTGAATAATACTATCGAGTGCTCGGCGAAGGGAGAAAAAAAGAGTAAAATAAGAAGTTCTTCAGGCGTAATTCCCCGTAGGCTCTTGACCACACACAGAGCGAGCTTCGAATTCGTGTGCGGCGAGAAGCGGAGGTATTGGATTAAACGCGCTCGAGGCAGCGATAAGGCTATATCCTCGAAGTAGTCGCCGGAACGAACTGCACGTAGAGAAGCGCATAGTCAGTGCGGAGCAGTTAGTAACCGTCCGCGAGTTTGTTTATCAAACGTTTCTCTCTCTCTCTCTCTCTCTCTCTCTCTCTCTCTCTCTCTCTCTCGCTCTCTCACTCGCTCTAACCCAAGTCTTGCTAGAGTGCTTCGACACGCAGCTAGAGCAGAGAAGCTCTCGTGTTGTTGTTCTCTGTCTCTCTCTCGTCTATATCTATACGTCGCGATGCAACGCGCATTCACGTAGAGACACGTCGCACCGTAGCGTTAAACTTCTATCTCTCGCCCACTCTCTCTCGCTTGCCTCTCGAGCTCAACGAGTTTTCGAGTTTAATTAACGGCGAGCTTTGCGAGACACGAGCGTATCCGGAGTACGAGTGGGGAAAGAGCGAGGCGAAATTCTTCTTCTTTTATTTTATTTGCCAGCATGCACGCCGCCGATGAGTGAGCGAGAGAGCGAGAAAGGGAGCGCTAGAGAGTGAGCTTTTATGAAGGTGACAATACCAGTTGAGCTACCCGCGCTCGCGAGTTTCGCTCTATAATCGCTCGCTTTTATAATAATGCGGTTTGTCGAGAGGCGCATTCAACCGAATTAATTGCTTTATTTAGACTCTCCTTCGCTTCTCTTAGAGCCTCCGTAACCGATAAATATTTACTATATACGTGCTACACAGTGTCCACTACTGTTTTTGTTTACCTGCTCCCTTTCCGCGGTTGATGTGTAATATATCATCTATTTCTCTGTGACATGTAGATACATCAAAAGCACCGTAGTTCATTGAGTGAGTTATTGTTCAGTGCGTGTAAACGATCACACATCCACATGGAAAGTATTGCATCGCATCGGCCGAGCCGTTCAATAATAACCCAAGATTTTTCAAATAAACAAAAGTAAAAATAATGAGTGAAATGTGCGCGCGTAAAGCCAGAAGAAAAAGTGCAACAGCCGCGATATTAATCCTGCCGCGATAAGCCGCATTATATAGAAATAACAGCATATACGCGCAGTGAACTCGTTGCTCGAGAATCATGATAATAACTACTGGAAGAAGATTTTAATAAATAAACAATTATTATGAGGAGTTTAGCATTAGCTTTGAGCTTGCTCTTTGCCGGTAAGTACGAATGAACACGCCTTTGCTTGTTGGAAAAAAAATTAATAAACGCAATGCACTTGCTATAATTACGTATTATGCGCTTGATTTAGCGCGATCGAAATGAGATTTAAATGCGCATTGTCGAAAGATAAAAGTTACTTAAAAGAACTACTTAAGGAGCTTCGCAAAACGAATATCTTGTAATTGGATTTATCCGTCTTTTTGAACGGTCGTAAGAACCTTAATGATTTTTCAGTGATATAAAGTACGCTTGAACCGACGTGCGCGCTCGTTTCCCCTTGTCCCAATGATCGTTTCTTCTCCCAATTCTCGAAACGGTTCGAATGGGTTCTATATATAGCTTCTAATTTGAGGCTTGGCAACAAAAAGTACGCGGCTTTAATGCACCGCTGAAAAATTTAAATTGAATCGCCGTAATGCTGCTGAGGAAAAAATCTCATACATATGAAAATCGCAAATATATTTCCTACGCTCACCTATCTATATACTTTTTATATTCAAATAAAATAATTGCGACTAGAGCAGAAGCTCATTTCAAAGTACAAATATCGTAGCAGAGCGACATTTCGTATATCGCTAAAATTCTAATAGATTGCTGCACACGTAGTTTCATGAGAATATTCGCGCAAAAAGGATGTAAAAATACTATATATCAAGTCCTCATAAAGAGGTGCATGCGGCTGCAATCACTTTACTTCGGTTTGCATTTGTATCTGCTAATGTCTCTGGAATAAATGTGTAAATCTTGAATAAAAAAGCTCAAATAGTTCTCTTGAAAAGTTACAGGATCAAATACGAGAAAAGTTTTTTCAATTGATTATATAAAAATGCGTTTAATAGATATAAAGTCTCTTATTCAAAATAAGAATGAAAAATCAAAGTTTTCAAAATGTAAGCCCTTTCTGAAATGCTAAATTATGTCTCGTGATTTCTTCTGGCCATTTTGAAAATACCTGAACATCGACCCATGCAGTTCACAGCACATGGCACTTATATTTTAATTGATTTTACGAGATTCGACAATATTTCTCGTACTAGGCTCGTACGATTAATTTTCCAAATATGATAATCGACCTAGGAGAGCGAGCAGCAGCAGTAGCAGCGGCACCAAACTTGTTAAACGAATACGCGCAAGGACGTGTAAAACGCCTTTATCGCATTACGTATTAGAGCGCATATATTTGTGCCGTCGAGAGCTTAAAGTTGAGAGACAAACAAGCAGCACAACGTCGCGATCGTCTTATACTATAGAGGTATATATATTCGTTGAATATTTGCGTCGTTTGAAATATTCTTCGACGTTTTGGCGTGCAGATTTTTCTGCAGCTTTATAAGCCTAACACTGTGACAAGTATCTATGCCATTATTGGAAGAAATAATCGTCCGTCCATTTGCGATTGCGCTTGGGCTTACTGTGATTACAGTTAAATACACGTGAAAAAGCCTGAAAAAGTCCATTAAAAGCGTAAGCTCGAGCCATAAATGATAAATCGTTCGCATTCCATCCTCGTGACAGCAGTGGGGCATAATAAATTCTCACCCCGTCAAGTTCGTTGAAATTTCGTGAGATTCCAATCAGTCAACAGTAGCTTTCCTCGTTATAATGGCGTATAAGTGCATAAAATCAAACGCGATCCTATATATTATAGCGCGCCGTTCTGCCGCGCGTATCGTATAATGCATATAGGAGTAAGGCACATGTGCACTCGCGAGTAATTAAGGTGTACGAGCTCTCTCACACTTGGACTAAAACGAGCACGTATATATCTATACGTATTCGGCGTGAGAAACTTAGCTCGAGCGCGCGTATTTTCAGATAGATCGAAATTGGACTAATCTCGAGCTTTCGAGCTCTACTAGACTTTGTGCCGCGCGCGCGCTATATATACGATGGTGCGGTACAAACTGTGCCTGTTTTTCCTTACTTCGTTGTTTCATCTGCGAGCAAGAAATGACTTTCAGAAAGCTCGGAAACATTTGCATGAACGCAATGTGTTGGTAATCGATTATTCGGTGGCACGCAGCTGGCATCAACTTGCCGCTTTGCTTCGCGTAATAAGCTGCATCCTATCTCCATACCTATATCGCATTCGAAATACAATTGACGTTTCGTTTTTACTCGTCAACGCATTTCTCATCAGTGCGCGTAACGAGTACAACGCGCTGTTGGCTGTTGCTCTCTTTGAGCGAGCAACAAAATCCCTCATTTAATGTATTTTTTCCTTTCTCCCTCCTTCCCCCTCCCTTCTCTCTCTCTCTCTCTCTCTCTCTCTCTCTCTCTAGCCCAAACGAGAAGCAGTGAGCTGCTGTTGCTTGGCAAGCACAAAAGAGCAAACCTTGGAGGTGCGTCTTTACGAGATCAAAGCTACTTCGGTGCGCGTCCGTTGTGTTGCCGTAAGTAAAGCACGAACACAAGTTTTGAAATCCGGTCTGCATAAACTTTTGCTACTGTCTTTTTTTCTTTTCTCCTTTTTTTTTTATTTTTTATACGCATGCACGCGCGGAAATGCGCCTCTCAAACTATTCGAGAACTGCAATCTCATCGTTAGGCCCAAGACGCAGCGAAATAAAAACATTGTTTGTAAGGGTATCTGTAACTTAATTCAAACTCTTTTTTTATGGAATACCTTTTCATCTTGCACGTATAACCCCGGGTATTCAAGTACCTTACTTGCCAAAAAAAAAACGTATATAAACACAGACGCTCACGACTGACGGCACCTAGATTCACTCTTGTTCACTCGCATGTCAATGTCTCTTTCTTTTATGACTACAACTACAGCTGTGTGCGAGCGTGTGCGTCTCAAAGCTCGCTTTCGCTTCAATTACCCAACTTTCTTACTCCCCGCTACTTTTCCTTGTCTCTTTTTCATCCGTTTGTTTTTCCTTTTTCTCTTCTTTCTTTTACTTTCGCTGTACTGCATGCATCCCATTCAGCTCGCAGTAGAGCGCGTGCAACTGCTTTTATTTTCTTCCTTACTTCTTCTTCTTCTTCTACTTCTCCATAAAGAAACATCGAATTTCTCGACTAAGCGCACCGAAAAAAAATTTACCTTGGCTAACCTGCAGTTGTCTACGAGAGAAATAGAGAAAGAGGAAGAGAGAAAGAGAAACAGAGAGGGTAGAAAAGCTGACCCAAAACGAAAGAAGCGGAAAAAGTAGTGAAAAGAGCTCGCTCGGGCAGAAAGGGAAGAAGAGCACACGCGACGCACCCCCCTTCCTTATTCGGCTTTTCTTTTCAATGGTGTCGTATAGTGCAGCTATATGTATAAACGCACCTGCACGCGACAGTGTGTATATATAACTTTATACAATGATACTTTTGTGACTTCTCGATGTTCAGAGAAAGCGAAAAGAGAATAGCCGAGTGTGTGTCTTTTCTGAAAGGAATACAGTCCATTTTCGAGTGAACGATTGCGAAGGAGGAAAAGAGAGAGACGCTTTGATACATTATATTGGAATGTAGCTCGCGCGCTCACGTTGTACGTTTTAACTTTTAGAGGGATGGAATGGGATTTAAGGGGCTACATCGCCCTAAGAAAACTATTATAAAAGGTATCTCATATCGAGGATCGATCATGGGTATTGTGTAGGACCAAGGTCCCACTCTGATCTAGGTTTTTCCGCCCTTTTAAGGTTGAAGCCGCATATGACCACACAATAAAACATCAAATTAAATAATATTATCGAGGCTCATAAAGGTGTACAAAAAGAAAAAAACGTTTATCACGACCTGGTGTTTGATTAATTATTAATGTTACACAAGGGGCAACATGTATAAATGTAATCAGACTTTGCACGCGCTCCGGCAAGCATGACTGTCAGATATTCTTTTGTGATGAAATAATTTCCTGAAAAACAGTAAATAATTAGCAGTATTGCAAAATACACTCGCAGCACGCGCAGTTGGGAAGTAAACATGATTAAAAAATTGTATACGCGTCATAGTACACGGGGATATCAGGCATCTGTAATCATTTATACGAGCGGCACGGCTCGGATTAAATTCGCAAGCTGTAACAGAATTCGATGCTCATACTAATTGCACTTTATAAAAGTTACAGTTACCGGGATTATTCAACAATGGCGTTCAGAGCGATTTGTATCACGTTACGATTCAGTAATATACGCATTTAATTAAAATAAGCAAAATATTTTTGGGGCGGTGGATCGAAGTTTTTGTGCTTTCCCCCTCTTTCATTGAATTTTCGTACCCAGCCTAGACTACCTATATGAGCAATTCTCTAAATAAAACGCATTTTTTGAGGTAGAATCACGGCAAATTTTTTTTTCAACCTACGCGGATACGGACCCCCGGGAAATGTTTTTGGGGGTCCTAGGAACATGTAACAACGTAGGAACCATTGAAATTTCAATAGTGTTTATTTTTATAGCTACTTTTGTGATTTCGGCTAATTACTCAATTTTCGAGTCGCTAAAAAGGTATCAAAACTCATCTAAAAAATATAACTGACTACTGAGTTCGATATGAAATTTTCTCAGCTTTTCAATGGCGGTATCAGATTTTTCGATAAGTCGCACATTCACCTAGAAAATCGCCATAAAACACGGAGAACTAAATATCTCGAAAAACTCGGTGCGGAAAAAGTTGACTTGATGGTTTATTTTCGACTTTTCCTTGTGAAAATGAGATTTTATGGAAAATCTGACAGCACCATGAGAAAGCTGAAGAAATTTCCAATCGAAATGATATCTTCATTTATTTTTCAGTCGAATTACAATGTTACACAAGCGGATTTCTATTACTCTGTTCACTGTTTTCCGTTCTCGGGTCGGTATTAACGCGGTCTCGCGGTTCTC